>JAPFUF010000184.1:0-16761 GCA_030780645.1 Aschersonia sp. MBC 508 | reverse complement strand
GACAGACAGACAGACAGACGCCCCCGGCAGCACGACGGTACAGGACATGCCAAGAAACTCGGCATCCATGATGATACTTTCTCTCCGTTGTGTGTTGTTTTGGGCAAGGACGGGAAAGGTTGCTTATAGACTCGCAGTGGGGGGCTGGGGGACCACCATGTACACGGGCCACGGCCAACCAAAAGCCCATCACTCGCGATGGTGGTGTTCCCCCCCCCCTTCGTAGAATCTCCAACTCTCTCCCCCACCCCCCATTACATCTCAACTGTTTTGTTCCCTTCCGTCGATTTTACTGCTTTCAACATCTTGCAGCACCTCCTCTCCCTCTTCCTCATAACCCGTTCCTGCAACAACAGTCAGAGTGGCATCTTGACTCCGTCAGTGTCCAAACATTCCTACTGGATCATGATTCTATCTGTTACTCTTGTCTCTTGCGTCTACCAACTTTACAGCAACAATCGCCGCCCTCGGACTGCTCCATCATAAAGAAGCAAATCACCGTGCCTTTTCTTGCGCTCCTCTGACGAAAATTGGCCTTTTTTTTTAAAATCCTACAGCACGAGACACGATGGGCTCCCAAGGCATCAACATGCAGCAGGAGGGTGAGCCCCGATCCTGGTACCGTGACCAGTTCTTCTTGACGACCGACAAGACCTACCTCGATCCCACGGCGGTCAACAATGTTTTCAAGTCGGATCTGATGTGGTGGAACGACCCTCTCGAGCTGAGCCAGATGCGCAAGATGCTCGACAACTGCTTGACCATGACCGTCTTCCACGTTCCAGACTCGGAAGAGGAGATGAAGAGTGAGTCTTGCGCTGCTGTCCTGATCCCGTCGAGACCTGATATCTCGTCTCAGAGCTCCCCTTGTGCGTGTGCATTCAAACTCTACTCTGACCATGTTTTGTCGTGCCTGAATTAGACAACTGTGGATTTCCTCGGACGCTGATGGGACCCCATGTCAAGCTGGTCGGCTTCGCTCGCGTCGTCACCGACTACGTGACGTTTGCATATCTGACAGACGTATTCATCATGGAGGAGTTCCAGCGCCGCGGCCTGGCTTCCTGGATGATGCGGGCTCTCAAGGAAGTCGTCGACGGGTGGCCCAACCTCCGTGGTCTCATGCTCTTGACTCACGACAGAGAGGCTTCTCGCATGTACGAGCGGACCCTGGGGGCAGTGGACTTTGACAAAGGCCCGTCGGCCGGGCTGAGAGTCTTGGAAATGGGCGGCAGGGGCCAGAAAGACGTGCCAAACGACTGCTGAGGCCATCAGCCGCGGGACTGACCGGCAAGGCAGCTTGTTTGCTGCGATGAGTGTGGGGTCGTGGCGTGGTTTGGTATTCTTCCTGGTTATTTGTGGCATTTGCTCATTTCCAAAATCTCCCGAGTTTTTTTTCCCCCCGGCCTGACATGGCCGAAACTGCTGGGTTCCAAGTTACCGCACAGCCTTGGACTGGGCAGCTCGCAGCTCCAGAGCCCGTTTGTAGGGCGGCGCGATGGGAGGCTGCACGGGGTCGAGCGAGACGTAGTCCTCGGGAAGCAGATAGGAGGCATCAGAATCAAAGGCCGACAGGTCACCGCAAGCAACGAACGGCGCAATCCATCGTGTGCTCTTTTCATGATCCGCGACGACTTCAGCCTCGTCGTCGTAGACATCCATCTCGGTCGTCTCACCCGAAGCATCCGTGCTGGCCAGCGGTGCCTGCGCGCAGTCCCAGGCCCCCGTCTGCGGGTTCTGCAAAAGGCACCCTGCCACTCGCGGGAGCTGCATCTCGCGCTCCTTGACCAGCCTGTCCAGCCGCTGCCCCACGCCGAGGGGCTTCTCCAGGCTGGCACGGAAGCCCACGGGCGGCCTGAAGTTCAGACACACGACAAAGGCCTCGATGCTGCTCGCCCTCGAGCTCCGCGGCTTCGCCACCACGACGCGCTCAAAGAAGATCTTGAGCTGCGCGTACAGCACGTCCACGTCGCGGCCCCGGAAGATCTTGGCCACGAACTTGCCGCCGGGCTTCAGGACGCAGAGCGCGAGATTCAGCGCCGCGAAGAGCAGCTGGCTCTGCACGTAGATGTCGAGGTCGTGCAGCCCCGTCACGTCGGGCGCGCCGTCGCTCAGGACGAGATCTACCGCCCCAGTCGTCGTCGTCCCCGCACCAGAGTCATAGCCCGAGCCCGGGCCATCTTGTGTGATCTCGCTGTGTTGCTCAATGTCCAAGGCGGCGAGGAGTCGAGGCACCGTGGCCGGATGGGTTATGTCTGCGCGGAGAGTGACGATGCCCTCGAGGGGAGAAATGGGCTGCAGATCAACGGCGACGATTTTGACATTATTTGGTTTTGACTGCTGCTGCTGCTGCTGCTGCTGCTGATCTTCGGTGATGGGCTCTTTTTGTAAACATGGGCCGCCGCCGCAGCCGCCGTCGTCGTCGTCGTCATGGCAGGGCGCAGAGGGACATGTCACGGCGAGCATCTGCCGGCGCAGCTCTGCCGCGCGATCCGTAAACGACGCCCGTCCAAAGGTTTCGCCGCGGATGAGCACGCGCGACAGCACCTGCGACCAGGACCCCGGTGCAGCGCAGAGGTCGACCACCCGCGACACGTTGCCGAACAAGTCGAATTCTTCAGGGAGAAAGAGGCAAGTCAGCCAACTATATACACATGGACTTGGTGCGCTGTCTGCGCAGGGGAGAAGGAGATGATGGAGGGGGGGGGGACGGCACACACGGGCGTGTGGCACCCTCGCGGAGCATTTTTCGCTGTCTGTCTTGAGGCTGTAGAAACCATGGACACAGGGTGGCTGGAGTGTGAAGATTGCTTGGACCTAGGCTTCGCTTTCTTCTCTTCCTCTTCCAACATTGGTGGCAACTGAGTAGTCTGAATGTGCTTGTTATTATTACCTTCGTCGAGCTGCAGGAGCTTGAATGCGCTTCGGGCCCGCCAGCCTTGTTCTTTGGCAAGGCGGTAGTAGGCATCTCGCTTGTCTTTGGACGATTTGCCCATTGTCACGGAGATGCGGCCTTTGGGAGAGCGAAACGAGTGTAGGTGGTGGTGGTCATGCACCACAAGCACCGGAGCTGCAACACCTTTATGTCGGTTTTTTTCTTTCTTCTCTTGACCTTTGGAAGAAGAACTTGGGGGTGGTGGGTGGTAGAGCTCGAATCTGTCCACCAATGAATTCAAGCCCTTTCCCCCCATCCGCTACCCTAGGCCAAACCGGCAACTTTGGTACGGGACGCGAAGACGGAGAACATATTTGTAATTTGATAAAAACATTTCTCCTTCGAATCAGTGCAACTGATCTGCCTGCTACTGCTGCTGGTTTCTGGAACAAAATCACGACATCTATACTATCCCCAGCTCTGCCCCAACGGCCTCGAGCGCCCGGCCAAGCAGGCGCCCGACCTGATCGTCTCCGCCGACGCCCAGCCCCTTGACCAGCAGCGGATACAACCGCAAGAGGTGCTTCCTGCTCTCGCCCTCGGCCTTTTCCAGTGAAGGAATCGCCTCTTTGCGGCTGTCAAGAGCCATGAGCTTGGTCAGCGTCCACACGAGTTCCTTGCGCTGGCTGAGGGGCTGTGGCATCTGGCCGCGCAACGGCTGATCCGCGACGTATGCGCCCAGAGTTAGAGCGCACCGGAGGATGAGGAAAGGCGCTGCTGTGCGAGCGATGCGATCCCGGAGAACCTTGACCTCGCCTTGCAGCGACGGGCTCGTTCGGTTCACTGTCGATGGCTGAGGCCTGGACTGCTCCTCTGCATCCTTGGTATCTGCCCGGACCAGTGCAAACAGCTCCTCAAAGGCGACGTAGGCTATCCTTTTCCGCCGCTTGGGAGCCACTGCTTCGGTGAGGCCTGGCCTCGGCACATACATCGAGGAGAGGTCTGGGACGTGCCACTTCTGCTGCGTACCCTGCTTGGCGTGTACATGGGGATGGACGATGGAGTTTTCAAAGAGACTCGTTGCGTATGCCCTCCGAGCCTCTTCTGGGATGTGTTCTGCGCCCAGCGAAGGGACAATGAGGTCTCTCAGCTTGTAGAAAGATGCCGTGTCAAAATCCTCGTCGTCCTCGTAGCCTGCATGCTCGGCAGGACCCGCGTCCTCAGCGCTGAGTATCCCGTTCGCCACGGCCACGACAATATTCCAAATGCTCTGTGATGTCTCACGCGAAATCTCCAGGGCTTGGATCTGTGGCAGCGAAACCTCCAGCACCGACAGCACGGAAGAGGTGGCGAGCTTCCAGGGCTGGGACGACTTCGTAGATACAGGGAAGCCGTACTTTAGAGCAATCGGCTCGTTCAGAGCTTTCAGTGCTTCCGAAAAGGCCCCGCTCTGGTAAATGTCCTTGTCTGAGGCGTGGCTGAGTGTCAGCCCTTGTAGGATCCCCATACTTGCCTTGGACATGGCCACGTATGTTCTCTTCGAACCGGACTGGAAGACCTCTGGATCGTACGGCAGGGTAACAAACTCCGATATCTGTTTGATCATGACGGAGGGGACCCCCTTGACGTCAGTTCTGATCATTGCCGCGACAGCTAGAATTTCGCTTTGCAGCTTTGTCGTGTTCTCAACGTCTGACAGGTAGCTGCTGGCAGAAGCCTCTTCGACGGCTCGTCGCAGCAAAGTCAGCATGCGCTTGACAACCTCGATGGTCAGGTCACTTTCAATCAGCTTGTATACATCTCGCAGGGCTGCTACGTAAGCCACCAGACAGCTCTGATTGTCCTCGGCTTTGTCGCTTCCAGACTTGGACTCTGGAACTCCCCTGGCCCACAGAGCCCAGGCAGATTCAATCGTGCTTTTGTTGAAAATTGGCTTCGCGCGACCACGGGAATGCGACAGGATGTGGCTGAAAGCCTTAAAAGCAGCCGTGTTGATATCGAGGACGTTCAAGTCGAGCAGGACTGCAAAGTGCCCGAGGAGCTCACTCCAAAGCCGGTCAAAGGCCGACGACGAGGCGAGAACGTCAATGTGGTTGGCAAGTAAGCCAGAGACCCCGTCCAAAACGATCACGGCCGTGCCATGCCAGTCGACCCGCTCCCCTTCGTCATACTCTCCCTCTGACGACTCCCGCAGTTCTCCTTCCAATGATGTGAAGAGCTTGAAGATGACGGAGTTGATACAAATCGACCAGGCTTCCGGGCTGAGACGGTCTCCGTAGGCGTCGAATATCCTGAGAAGTGTCTGAATCGCCGAGTTGCGGAGGTCGAGTCTTTCGTCCGAGGTCACCGTGGCCAATCGAAGGAGCAGCAGCACCCAAAGTGCGGCATCGGATCCCTTTTGTTTAGAATCCGCCGCTTTGGTTTCCAGCTCAGAGTCATTCGACGTTCTGACCAGATCTGCGGTAATCTCCAATGTATTTGCCTTGGCCGAGAGAAAGTCTGACAGAACCCAGAAGAATGTGACGGTCTGCGGGAGTCAGCAAAAGCGTAGCAGCGTGAGCTGTGTTCGGTCAGAGACTTACCGTTAGCGCAATATTGAGGTCATCATCTTGTGAACAGAATTTGTAAAGAGTGTCGACAAGAATCAAGAGGCAGGAGTTTGGGAGGGCAGACAGGAAGTCGGAACAAATGAGCTGCAGTGACCCAAAAGCTGACCGTGTCAACTTTGGGGATTTCGTTGAGAGCATCCTGGTCTCGGGAGTTTTCCTGCGCTCCTGGATGCCATTGAACGCCAGGAAGCCACTGCCGATGATCTCGAATGCAATGTCCCAGCCACTAACCAGCGCCTCCCCAGAACCCTCTACAATGCTTTTGAGGCCTTCTAGGAGGATACGATGAACGTCAATATCAGTGGAGGCACTTGAGACGGAGCCTGCACCGGCAACGGCGGTTTTACCAAGAGCAGCCACGGCATCTCGCAAGGCTATGAGTACTCGCAGCTGAATGGGACCTCGGTCACGGTCAGGCATTGAGGACGTTGCCGTGGCGGCTTCCATGGCAATCTTTGTGATTGTCTCGGCAGCTCTCAGTCGCACAGGGGGGCTCAAGACGGCGGAGTCGAGCGTGCGGATCAATTCCTCGACCATCAAGTTCCAGCCAGAGACCTCAGGCACGTCCAGAAGTAACCTTTCTAGATTGACCGTGGCAATTTCGCCAAGTTTGGCCAAGGCAAACAAGAATTCTTGCTTTGATGATGCCGAGGCGCTGCTGGAGAAGCTGAGCACTCTGCGGTGACCTTGAGGTCTCTGAGCCTCTGCTGGCAAGGAGGTTGGATCGCCCACTTCCTTTTTCTCTGATCCTTTTTTGTCCAGCAGACGGCAAACCGCTTCGATGACTTCCGTGAATGCAGCGTTGGGAAAATCTACGGTGCTCTCGATGAGCCTCGCAGCTGCCGTTTCCACCGATTTGATTTCGTTGCTAAAGTTTGCCATCAGCGCATCGTTGTCGCCGGCTTGTTCCGCGCCGCGACCGATGGACGGTGTCCGACCCGGCGTCTTTCCCGTTGCGAACAACACGAGATCCGCCTGTTGAAGCGTCTCGAAGATGATGCCCCAGGCTGACCCAAGCGAGGGGCCCAAAGCGATGCCGAGATTGAGAAGAGCCCTCAGGCAGAGAAGGTTTCGGGTATTCAGGGATGCCACACTGCTATCGGCTGAACCCTGACGCTGCTTTTCGACCGCGGGGGAACTTGATGTCAACGATTCAACACTCAAAAGACCACGAGCGTTACTGAAGAGCGTATTCGCAGACTCAGAGGGCGTGCTTGGCGTCGTCGGCCGGGCCTGCCCAACGTTGAGACAAGCCGTGAGGAGATTCGGGGGCACTGCGGATTTGCCGAGGGTTGTCAAAAAGGCGTCTCGGGGGGTTGCAAGCTGCAGAAGACCTGAGACATGAGCAAACCTTTGGAATGATCGAACTAAACCGTGGTAGTACTCCGAATCAAGTGCAGCATACAGAAAGGTTGAAAAGGTGGCGAGAATGGCGGGCCAGCATTCGTCGACGATGGCGGCACATATTCGTACGTCTTCAAGCATAGGATGGTCCTCGAGCTGAAGTGGATTCACGGGAACTGGATTCTTTCTGAATGATGCCGCGCGTTCCCGCTCGCCAGCCAGCTTGCCTTCTCGGCCATGGCCATGTTTTGAAGTCTTGCGACGATTGCGATTTTCGGTCGGGACAGTCAAGGGCAAGATGAATTTGGCCAGGCCATCAGATAGCGACGACAGACACGACAATATCAGACTGTACGTGTAAGACTCTGGTATACTGGGCGGCTCCGTCTTGTCCAGTTGATCAATGCAGGGCACGCGGATCGAGCTCCACTGGGTGCTGATACCTGTATATGAGGCGTCGGAACCGAGGGAGCCGCTGATGATGCCGCTCATGCCAGCATCAAGCAACGCTTGGTCTGTCGATGACGTTGATGAACCAGAAGGAACGCTCTGGGGCATCGTGGATTGATGACCGAGGCCAATGACAGCAGGCTTCTCGGTGCTTAGACGGACAAAGGTGGCTGCAAGAGTCTTGATGACGTCCTTCCCGCCCTCCTTCGCGTCGTAGAGTGAGAAGATCTTTCGCACCAGTGCGTACTCGCCAAAGACGCCCCTGAATACTTCCATACACAGGGCGCGCTTCCACAGCGCGACCTCTTGGTCCAGCAGATGCGTGAGAATATCGAGTGCATCACCGCATTCGTCTGGCAGAATATCAATGTGTCTTCGCAGCACCGTGTAAAGAATGCGAACCAATCTGACCGTGGCAGCGAATGACGGTTTGGCTTTCAAGGCGCTAACGATCAAGGGCATCACATTTGCGCGGAGGATTTGTGCCTGCTCTGGATGAGTGGTGAAGATCGATGCATGATTTGTGATGACTGATTCAATGAGTTCGAGGCCAAAGGTCTGAGGCAAGTTTGAGAAACTCAAGAACTCTGGTCTTTGGTTCTCCGTCATGAGGCATAGGTCATTGAAGATCTAATACAGGATCGTTTAGTTTCATGGAATGCCGATGGGATACTTGTTTTGGGTTTGCTCACCCTGTACGCATCGAGAGCAGCCGCACGCAGGGCAACCTTCCCGTCCGCAGATGGAGCCTCGCCAGCCACAGGAGTGTCGGCATCATCCCCTGCAGACAAAGAATCGTTAGATCTTGCCTGCTCCAGCAAACTCGCCAGGAAGTTACCAAGACTCACCATCTTCAGTCACAACCTTGTCAAAGACGGACACCAGCAACTGCTGCAGTGTGGCAGCACTGGTGTTATTCACAATGGCGTTTTTGCTGCTTTGTAGGGTAAAGCAGATGTTGAGCGTGGTCACCAGCAAGTCACCCTTCAGCTCGGACGAATAATTCTGCAAAAGCGAAGGCAGTGCTTGAAGAATTTTAAGCTGCACATCCAAACCAGCGGCTGTGGCCTGCATCAAAGCCTCCAGCACCTGATTCAGCTTGCTGGGCGGTAAAGCCCGGGCAACGATGAGGCGCTGCAAGCAGACAATGGCGATGCTGGTAAACTTTGCATTTTTGGTGCCACATGCGATGATAAAGGGATTGACAAAATTTTGCTTCTGTGAAAGCACTGTAAGATACCCAAGTCAGTGACGTGACCCGGCTTCACAGAGAGAGCAGGTCATACGATCTGGAGCGGCTTGCTCAGAGACGCTGCCGAGTTGCTTGAGCTCTTCGAGGGACTTTTCGGCGGCCTGAACCAGGAATATCAGTGGACACGTTCAGAATGCTGTGTCATTTACTAATCGAAGCGAGGATGTCACAGGAAAGTTTGAGTACCTGTCTCAAGTCATTGTGTTTGCGCTTGCTCTCATGTATGAGATTGGCCAACTCATTGGAAAGCAGCTGAGCGGTCATGTTGGCCGCACAAGCCCAACTGGCCCATCTACTACGCCCGAGCGACCCTCATGCAGCCTCGGCAACGGTGTTGCGCGTCAATATTGAATCGAACTACTTCAGGCCGAACGAAGCACGCGATGCGTCTAGTAGTCAAGAAGAGCGTGGCAGGCACGCTGGCAGACAAGCACGCCGCCCCACCAAGTGATTGATTGTCTTGTCGAGCCAACCTTTCGAGGGTGTAGCTGACTCATACGGTGGCACATCAAGCAGTATCCGCAAAACAGCGCCAAACCCCGATTTTTGGTTTCAGCGATTTCACAGGTCGTATGATATTATTTCCTAAATCCTTAAAATCAAGTCATTTAATATGAAAAATACGTTACTAACCTAAGAAAAGTGCTAGCTATTTTTAACGCAGCGCTTGTGGTATGGCGCATAGCTTGCCGCGCAGATGCGGCACATAGCTCACGGCGCACATAAATCCAGCCATAGTGACCCATGACCTTTCTCATGCCCTGTTTAACATAGCGCTAAAAGTGTTGAGCACTAAACATGAGCGTGATCTGACTCCCTGGGCCTTATCCAACTTTCGTCCAGAACATACGCGCAGAGATCTTTTACCAAAACACCTTGCCTCCAGTGGGGCAGCATGAGCAATCCGATGCAAATACCCAGGAGGACGCTTAAACAATCATCGCCTCGCAGTGTCAATGATCTTGTGGCAAAACATTGCACTCATACATTTACGTTCCAATAATCAAGTCTCGCTGATCTCATGACAAAGGTCAAAATTTTACTTCGCTTGGGAAACAAAGGCTCGGGCTCTGAGTCGTTCGTCGGATATGTCACGATGCAGAGTCGATCGAGCCCGGGACCCACGTGGCTTGGAAGTGTCAGCACATGAATGCAACGTTCAGGGACAAAGTCAATGTCGTACTGAGTGTTGAGAGAGCTCGTCGATAACGATCTTGAGTAGCATTCTCTCACTCAGACTGGTACATTGGTGAAGAGGTATGAAACGGATTCGCCATTGTGGGTGCGGCGGATTGCCTGTGCGTGACGTGGTCAATAATCCGTCTACTGAAGCTGGTTACGTTTTGCAGCACCTACCTCTGCCAGGGTGGCGGACACGTCAATCACCTTCAATTTTGAGCACCTCTCTACCTTGTCACCAAGCGGTACAGCTAAACCTTCCATTAGCAAACCTGGGACTCGATGGCCAATATCGCGAACACTTACTGTTGGTGACAACAAGGCCAGACAGACATGAAGAGTTGATGTTCTCGATGGCCTTGCCGCTAAGGATTCCATGAGTAACAATGGCGTATACCTCCTTCGCACCATGCTGGTTGACAGTTTCGGCAGCCTTGACGAGCTGTGCACAATGTCAGCATTCGTAGCCACAATATGATCTGGCAAAACTGAGAGAAAAGGCAAGCATCGTACTGTTCCACAAGTATCAGCCATGTCATCGACTAGGATGGCAACTTTGTCCTGAACATCCCCGACGAGGACCATGCGCCCGACGACGTTCGGACGAGGGCGCTCTTTGTGTATCAGGGCAAAGCCGACATTCATTCGATCAGCAATCGCAGTGGCCCTTTTGGCGCCACCAGCGTCGGGAGAGACAATAACGCAGTTTTCTGACTCGAGGTTCTCCCGAATCCAACGCAAAACGGAAGGTTCTGCATACAGATTATCCACGGGGACATTGAAGAAGCCCTGGATTTGGGAGGCGTGTAGGTCCATGGTGATGACATGATTCTGGTTTGCGCGCAATCAGCAAGTTTCAATTGAGCCTTCCTCGGCGCATGCTGGACTCACACATCCCGAAACTTGCAGCATATTGGCAATGAGTTTTGCGCTGATGGGGGCGCGGGACTTGTCTTTCTTGTCTTGCCTTGCGTACGGGAAGCTCGGGATCACGGCTGTGATCCGTCGAGCTGAGGCGGTACGACAGGCATGGATCATGATGAGAAGCTCCATGAGTCCATCGTTCACGTCACCTGGAGCTGTTGATTGAAGGATGAAGACATCTTCATCCCGTACAGATTCTCCTATAGAAACACTCGTCTCCTGATTTGAATAGTTAAGGCTCATGGTGTTGGCCACCTCAATGCCCAGTCTAGGAGGCCGCTCATTAGTTTTTGAAACCTAAACTCGGAAGGCGGCCACGGCTTGATGCAATTTTCAACGCGTAGTGAACGTGCTGTTCGGAATGAGGAAAATCTCACCGGCTGGCGACTCTAGCGCTGAGTCCGGGATGGGAGCTCCCCGAGATGAGTTTGATTTCGTTGGCCATCTGATCCAGCATTGTATAGTTGTAGAACTCGACAAGGGAAAGGCAAGTCGGTTCGGCGAGAGGTTCCGGCGTGGAGGCTTTGATAAGCGCGGCCCACGCTCTGATGAAAAGTCTATTTATGCTTTATGCTGGAATGCCCCACGTTTCCAAGGGCTTCAGTCATTCGCCAGGAACAGTCGTCGGGCGGATGGTGTCAAACGTGAGGTGCGGTAGGTTACGATTATTGAAGGTTCAGCGAAGTGATATGGGCGGTGGAATTTATCACCATTGATGCCGTCAAACCCTTTTGGTCGTCGGCTTTGCTAGGCCAATGCCGAGCAGTCTTGGCACCCCTCCATCATCGACGGCGGGACCCAGTCCTCTGCAAGCCAGCTGCCGACGCTTCTCTTAACCCTCTGGGCGCCTCAAATAAGTCATGTGACAGGAGTGCAATAGCTTCAAACACGGAAGCAAACAGACGGGCCAAGTGGTCGCGTTGTCAACTGGCGGAGCAAGGAGTGGAATTATTGACAGAATCCTCGGCCCAAGTCGTCATCTCAAGGCCGGCAGCGGTGTGATTTGGGCCTCGTCAGGTCGCCACGAACCTGGAGGCGGCGTGCATGCGGCTGGGAAAATGAGGCATACCGGCTGCACTACTGTATGCTCCTCCAGCTTGACCACTCAGCGCTGGCGTTGGCGCACTTAGGCAGGCCCAGAGGCCCCTCCCCTTCCAAATGCATGGGCATGCGCGCTAGAGCCGGGGGCCAGAACCCGAGCAAACCTGCGGAGCCCGCTGGGGGTGACGGCATCCCTTCAGCTCGCCGTCCGCATCGTCACCCTCAGCCCACGGCACAGTCGAGCGCGTCATGGTTCCGTCAACTTTCTCCCGTCGCGCCCTTGTTTGATGCAAATCACCGGCAACCACTGCTCTCTCTCACAAACTGCTCGAATCATCGAAAGTGCCGAGAAAATTCTGCCCCCGTTGTGTGCCCGACGCAACCCCGGGCGTCGTGCTACATCATCCTGAACCCAATCCATCCCATCTGCATCATCCCAACACACCGCCTCTGCTGCAGCCGTTCTTGGCCTTGCTGTGTCTCCGAGAGCCGACGCGGGCATTCACCATGCCCCCCGATCCGAGATCTACATCAGCATGGCGAACTATTCATCTTTCCCATCACGCCTGATGTCGTCGGCCTCCTCGAGCTCCTCCTCCATGCGCGACATGGCGTCGGAACATCGCAAGTTACGGCTCCTCGTCGCCGCCACTGGGCCCCGCGATACCTCTTGGGCTCAAACTCTGGTCATACGACTGTCCAAGAATCCACATATCGAGATGCGTGCAGTTGTAGACGATGTCGTCCTGAGATTGACGCAGACCGCCATCGTCCTCGAAAATAGTAGCCTGACTGCAAGGCAAGCCGAGCACGCGGAAGACATAGACTTTTTCCACCAACAAGCATTCAAGCTGGTGGAATGGGCAGATTTGTTGGTCTGCGTTCCTCTCACCGCGGATGGCATAGCCAAGATGCTCGCTGGTGTGGCCGACACGCTGCTGGGTGAGATACTTCGAGGGTGGAACATTCAGAAGAATATCATACTGGTTCCTGGCATGAGCACCCACATGTGGTCGAATCCCCTAACCAAACGCCATCTTGGCAAACTGCAAAAGAAATGGAACTGGATACGCATCATGACCCCGATATTGTGGCATTATGAAGGTGATATGAACCCCAAGCGGGTCCCCAACTGGAACGGATTCAATGAGCTGTTGGCAATCATCAAGAATCAAGCCGATTTGCTCGGTCTCGGACAAGATGTGGAGATTGCTACAGCCGCGACGGTCGTACCTGAACCTTCTATGAACATGAAATGTGTCAGGCTACCGCCCGAGATCTGGACCATGATACTGGACCATGCTGGTGACTGGGAAATGGCCAAAGCGCTCGGCATTTACACAAATTTGCCCATGCCGGCTCCCTGGTCACTTGAACCCAGAGATCCTGCAGACCCCTCCAAGGTTTACGAGCATGAATTAGAATGGACTGTGTTGACAGGCAGCTCGGCGGCCATTTGCAAAAAGATATCTCAGTCACCCGCTACTTTTCAATACGCGCCGGCTCTCATGGTCAAACTGATCATACGCTTCGGGCTCATAGACGTTCTGGCTTACATGGAGGCTAATCGGCCAAATTTGCTTGATGCCTTTGACGGCACGACTCTACCCACCAATGCCTCGGCATTCTACCCCAGGACAGACGTACTCGACTTTTGGAAATCTAGCAAGTGGTTCCGTGGCAGGCACATTTACGATGCGGAAGCCGTGGACGGAGCCTCCAAAAATGGTCACGTACGCGTCCTCGATTGGTGGTGGCGGCGATCGGGAATGGCATTGCGGTACACCGAGACGGCGCTCGAACAAGCCAGCGCGCGCGGACATCTCCTGGTCCTGGAGTGGTGGCGCGATGCGGAAGTACAGGACGAAAAAATCGTTCTCCGGCCCGGTAGATCGCTGCTCTGGGCCGCCCAATTCGGCCAGGTCGATGTTCTCAAATGGTGGGATGCATCGGGTATACCGGTGGCCCACGGCGACGCCGTCGCCAAAGTGGCCTCGCGATGGGGCCAGGTCGAGGTTCTCGAGACATGGCGCCGTCTTAAGGGCGACAGCAAGCTCGTTTTCGACCCCGAAGTCCTACGCAGCTCCACAGTCCATCAACACGTTGACGTGCTTGAGTGGTGGCGCAGATTCGCCCATGGCGAGCTCGATGGCATGGAAGGCCGCCGGCAAAACGTCGAGTTCCGCACTTGCGATATCGAAGAGGCCCTCGAAGACAGCATAGGAGACCAGGATCAGAACCGGGCCCGAAAGTGGTGGGCGCAGTACGGCCTGGATCTACGCGTGCGTAACGAAGAATGGCTCGAGACGCGGTATTTGTAGTGGCAGGTGGCACGCATGGCGTTGAACGGGCTTTGATCTTGCACGGGATTATGCATGTACGGCGGAAACAGCGGCAGAAGCAAACGCCAGACGAGATTGTCATCAATAATTTCCAGCAGCACTTAGGATACCTTGGATCTGAAGCGCAACCAGCCTGACTAGCGATAAATATGAACAGAGGGGGTTTACAGCATGCACTTGACGATCTCAGTAATTTGAGAGAATGTGACGGAGCTGCTATCGAGGGAGCCTTCCCATGCGCCGTACAATGTACGTAAACCATATGAAGGGAGAAGATCAATGTGACGTTGCGCTAGCTTCTCAACGTATAATAATAATTTGATGATTTATCTCGTATGCGGGGATGGTTTGTGCAACAGCTGGTCCTGAACTGTCCTTTCTTAATCATAGCATGCGCAAGGCGGGCTTTCCTGTACACCAACGATCCGTGACGAAACCGTTTTATCCACTTTCTATTCTTATTTTCCTTTACTTCTCTGTTTTGGACTCTCATTGCTCATACAGAGGACTCCATAGCTCGCTGGATTTTTTTCCCCTACACATGCGTACGTGCACGTTCGTGTCTATTTGAATGGCTGGGATGCCAGAGTGCCGGATGCAATATCCGGGGAGCGTTGTGCCTGACCATCTCGTGACATATAGACAAGGAACAAGCCCACAGGGTCTGTCCGTGTCAAAGCTAATGCTTCAGCCTACCCGAGCCGTTGGGTTCAAGGCTACCCTGCCCTGCACAATATCACAAAAGAGTCAGGAAGCGCATGTCGTGATGCACACGTGCCCGCAGCACCCGCAGCATCCGCGGCGATCTAAACGACCGCAGAGACAACATGGACCTGTCAAATGGTATGGTGACATGCGCATCATCAGGTTCGGAGACGCGGCCTGTCAATTTGTACCCCCGTCTACGGATACCCGGGGCTCGAGGCTACATGGATGACGATGTAATGGTTTCGTCGTATGCATGCAGGTATGTTTGTAAATATAGATCATTTTCTTTTGAACACTGCCTCAATGTGACCATGTCAAACTTGGTAGGGTTGGACTCGACACCTTGCGCTCTTGGAGAGGCAAACAAGTAACGAGAATCCTCCCGTCGACCAAAGGGATGGATAATGGGCAAAGTGTGCTCGGTCTGAGGCCGCGAGACTCGGTTCCTGGTATCAAAAGGCGTGGGAAGAGGGGAAAGGGGGGCACATGCGAGAGGTGCGTACGTATTTGAGGGGCTGAGGCCAGATGTTCTACGTAAAGCGTGTTGTGCGGTGCAAAGAAGCGACGGCTAGATGGATCAGGCAACTTTGGCAGTGAAAAAAGCAAGCCGAGGCAGTATAGGAGGTCAACAAACGGAAGAAAAAAAAAAGGAAAATAATGTAAAGAGAGAAAAAAACGGGCCAAAATTCAAAAAGGCATCGTCATCTTCTCATCTCCCGCTTTCTCCACTCACACTCCAAACAACCGGAGTCTAAAAAAGAAGGCGTTCTCTTTTTCGGGCAGTTTGAAACGCACGCACCTCTCGCCGCCGCCTTGGACATAGTTCAGATGGTGGTGGTGGGAAAGGGTCCGTGATGGCGGGCGAAATGGAGTGGGAAAAGAAAAGACATCAGATGAAGAGAAATAGCCCCAGGACCTGCCCCATTTATTTGCCAACGCCGCTTTCTTCACTTACCTCACCCGGCGTGCGGCATGAACTTGCACATGTCTGGTTTTGATACGCAGCAAATAGCGCGCTCATTTCAGCGATCTCTGGGAGGGATCGGGAGGAGGCTTGCTTGCTTGCCTGCTTGCACTGCCAGCCAGCCAGCCAGCCAGCCAGCCAGCCAGGCCACCTGAGGCCAGGAGCCAAACAATACAGGGTTCGGAGACCAGGGCCTCATCTGTTTGTCGAGACCGGCTGTTTGATCAAACGGCAAAAGGCAAACACGGACGCACTGGGCTCCTGATCCCCCTTGGACGAGAACAGCCTGGTGCCTGGCTAATGAGGTTGCCACCCCTAGTTGTGGTGGTACCATAGCAAGCAGCGGCCCAGCCGACTGACACGTTGACATTCAGCTCGGGGTTATGGGAGAGACTCACTGGTTTCGCTCGGACGAGGCTAGGCCTCTGCGGCTCTTATCGTGCGCGTTGCTCGTCGATGCAATGCGTCAGCCACACTGCCCAACGGAAGGAGGCAGAGCCGTCAGATGGAGTGCTGCTGCTGCTGCTGCTGCTGCTGATGCTACTGTTGGGGGCGGCGACGATCGTGTGCCAAGGCGGTTTGCTTTGCTGTGCTTCACTCTGCTTCGCTCACCTCCGACACCAACCCCCCCTTTGCTTTTCCTTTGCAGCCCTCACTCCCGTCGGACCGGATCGGATCGCATTGCCGGTTCAGTCGTCAAACCCTCAAACTCGCCAAAGATGCAGACTGCGGGCTCCAGAAGATTGGGTCTTCGAATAGGGCAGCAGCAGCAGCATGTCTCACACTCAAAACGGCTCGCTTCCATCTGGCCTCTTCACTCTTTCCCCACCTCAGCGATAGCTTTATGTCGCGCGCGGCCCATCTTTTTCCGCTGCACAAGGGTGGAGATTAATTGGCATATGTCATGAACCCCATCCGAGCCCTGCCTCCTGCCTCGTTGATTCTGCAGGAGGATCCTTCCAAGTTTCATGAGTACCGCTGCAAGTACAACGCAAACGCATACACCCTGGTGACTCTCGTTCTTTTCCCCCTCCCCGAGCCAAAGCGCCAGATCGAGGTTTTTTTTTTTTTTT
>JAPFUF010000183.1:0-13025 GCA_030780645.1 Aschersonia sp. MBC 508 | reverse complement strand
GCCGCCGCCGCTGCCGCCGCCGCCGTTGTTGCAGCTCGCCGCCGTGCAGTCGTGTACCGCGCCAAAGTTGTGTCCGATCTCGTGCGCCAGCACCTGCCACTCGGACCTGGTGCGCACCACGACGTTGGTGCCCAGCGTGCCCTGCCTGCCGCCGCCGGCCCTCGCGCCGTTGCACACGGTGCCGATCCAAGCAATGCCCACCGTCGAGCCCGAGTTGCACGTCGTCAGCAGCGACCACACGGCGTTGCCGTCGGCGCCCAGCCCGCGCCTCCAGTCGGTGAAGAGGGACAGCCGCGTCGAGATGCCCACGTTGCCGGTGCTGCTGCTGCCGGTGCTGCCGCTGCAGGCCAGGTTCCACGGCGTTGACGACGAGCCGGACCCGGACCCGGAGCCCGTCCGCGGGCAGTTGGCGTCGCTGACGGTCAGGTTCTGCAGCCGCAGCGCAATGTTGAAGCTCTGCTCGTACAGCCGCGACGCCGTGTTGACCACGGACAGGAGGTGCTGCCGCAGGTCGTCGGTCGAGTTGAACTGCGCCGTGTACGAGCAGTCGGTCGCGATGCCCAGCAGCGCAATCTGTCGCGTCCCCGGGCATCCGGCCGTCGAGCCGACGAGGCCGCCCAGGTCGAGCGAGTTCAGGCCACCGCCGCCACCGCCGTTCTGGCGAGCTGCGAGATGGCCGCTGCTGCTGCTGCCGCCGCGAGCACCACCGAGACCCATCTGGCCGAGGTTGAAGTCGACGTCCGCCACGGAACACGTCTCGTTGCTGGTGCTGCTCCGCCTCCGGAGCTCCGCGTTGCCGCCGCCGTCCTCGCCGTCGACTTCTTCCCTCCATGCGATCATGGTCGGCGGCATCCGGTGGTCCAGCGGCAGAGGGTTGGATCCGTGCGCTCGGCTGTACACGTAGTCGGGCTGGACATGGTACTCGACGCCGTCGAGGCTGAACGCCCCCTCGCCGAGCTGCACGCCGTCCTTGACGAAGACGGTCAGGCGCGCCCAGCCCGCCGCCGCCGCCGCCCGGCGAAGGCCGCTGCTGCTGCTGCCACGGGGCCTGTCGTTGTCGTGTCTCGCCGACGTCGTGTGGCCCCGGAACGCCAGGTGGCTGCGCGCCGGTATCGTCTCGGCCGCCGCGACTGCCCCGTGCTGGTCGAGGTGACGGGTCTGCAGCGGCTGCTCGTATATGTCGTCGTTGCGCTCCAGGTCGAGCGTCACCTGTCTCGCCGGCTGGTCTCGTAGTCGGAACGACAGCTGCACATGCTCGGGGTGACCCTGCGTGATGGTCGGCGACGACCACGCAATGTCCTCCAGACGCACGACATGATGCGGGTTCTCGCTTCGAAACGAGGTTGCTGTTTTTGATGGCGAGGCTGTCAGTCGGGAAGGGGGTTGTCTCGTTGGGCGTCCATGCATGGTGGGAAGTTTTTACGAACCGTTTACAGAGCGCGCGAGGCAGAGCAGCGCGCTGGCACGTACAAGATGCCGGAGAATCATGTGCATGTCGCGAGACTGGCGCAAGGTGCAGTGTGAACCTCGCGAACCTTGGACTCTGGTTTTCCTGCCATGTGGTTCTTGTTCCCCCCCGCTCATGTATATATATATGTATATATATACAAATATGTGTGTGTGTGTGTGTGTGTGTGTGTGTGTATGAGTGAGTCTGTGCAGGTTTATCTTCTTTACGACATATATTTGCTCTCATAGCATAAGCGTGCCACCACTACCACCAGTCCATGTAGTCAGCACCGAGAGAAGTTGTATAAGCCTCTTTTGACAGTACAGCCGTGGCCGCCGCCGCCGCATCGGCCGGTGCTGCTCCCCCACAGCCAAGACTTTTAACGCAGAAACGCTCAGCCCTCCATGACGCCTATATCGGCCGGGTATGCCAAGAAACATTATGGAAAAAAAGTAAGAGCCCGTTCCGTCTCAAGATGGCGAGTCGAAACAATACCATGTCAGCGATTCTATCCAATGCTGTCTGTCTGTCTATCTGTTTTCGACCTGGCGAGTACAGTAAGATTGATTAGATAAGTACATTCGCTTCCTTTTTTTTTTTTTTGTGTTCAGACCCCTCTCTCTAGGCTTACTTCCCCAACACGAAAAACGGTCCAAATGCTGGACAAAAACAGATCAAAGTCCCAGATTCTGGGGTGCGCCTCTAAACACAGCAGGGAAAGAAACACAGCCTCACGATGGGGGGGCCGCCGGTCCACGATGACAACGCCATCTCCGTGGGCCACGGGATGGGTGCACCAATAAGCGCATCAGCAGCAGCAGCAGGAGCAGCAGCGTTGTTCCCGCATCGGATTTAAGAAACATAGAGTGTCTGGATAGGGTGCGGTGCGGTGCGGCCAAGGGAAGCCAAGCCCAAACGTCGACGATTTATTTGAGTTTTAGGCTCAGATCGACAGCTTGTAGACGATGACTGGGGACGACAGGTTGTTAGTAGTGGCGGCGGCCGCCGGGTGGGGGGGACAAACAGATAGATGGCTGTCGTGACGCCCCAGCATTGTTCGATCGGGTTGGTCAGCGATGTGCAGCACGCGTGGCCCGCTCAGCCACCACCCTGACACCAGCAGCACTATACAGTACTTAGTATGCTTGTCGGAAAGGTTGTTTCCTGCTCCGCGCCCCAGTTGCTGTACTTGGCCCGAGGGGCTAGCTGCTGTTTGGGGTTTTCGTGTGCACGCTCTTCCTGGCGGCTGGGCCTCGCTCGCTAGCACAGGAAGCGCCGCGCGTCCACTCACTACACGATCACTGGAGCGGAGCAGACGGGGCAGGCGAGCGACCAACGTTGACCAATATTTCACTTTACTTGCAAACATGCGAGCGGCTGACCTTGCTGGGTCTTGGCGGCACCACCATCGGGTTTTGTGATCAAGAACAAGTCCGCTAATTCCGATCCGCCACTGCAGGACGGAGATTTCACACTCCTTTCTTTTTTTGCGTCCATGGAATTCTGTCATCGTGGCTCCCCGGGTGAGGCCGGGTGTCTGATACGACAGGTAAGGTGCTTTGTTGGTTATGCCTCATCGCAGGTTTTGTCGGTGCGGCACTTTCGGACTGCTGCCACGCCTGCAGATGGGCTGGCTCTGCACCCGCCTTTCTTGTCCGGTTGCGACAGTACGGGTGCGTTGGGTTGCCGCAGATAAGCATGGACATTGCGCATGTTCATGCACAGCTTTGGCAGTGTTTCCCGATCAAGGGCCATGGGCACTCTGCCATCACGATTGGTACTGACCACGTCGTGTGCTCGCTGCCAAGCTGTGGTCCCGGGCTGCGCCCGGGCATATACGAGGCCTTGTCTGCCTTATGGAACAGTGAAGAAAGCGCGATTCTCTCACTTGTTTATCGCTATATAGTGGCAGTGTACACCGTTGTGAACCCCTCTTATTTATTTCCTTTCCCTCATGCCTTAAACGTCCCGAAGCGAGTCGGCTGTCTCACTCCCGCACGGCGTGTAGAGAGACGAGCTGCTGCGCAGGTATACGTGTGTGTTCCCGCACTGCCAGGCTGGGTCGGCCCGAAGAAATAACCGAGACCTATTTTCGAGACGATAAAGCAAACATTCCTCCGTGCCGGCGAGGGTTTGACGTGATTACGGCGGGCTGCTCGTGGTTTGGTAAGCTTGCCCTGGCTGTACAGTGAGTGCCTGACAGCAAACCGTCTTTCGCATATTTGTCCTTTAAACTCGGTAAAACATCAAATCACGTGAATCCTTGCTCGGTCTCGTCATAGGGCTGGGTAATGTCGAGTTGGCAATGGGCGACCACTCGCGGTTTACCGCCTTCGTCGTCACTCGAGGCAGGAATATTCCTGCGGACGGGAGCAACAGGTTCTCGTACGCGAAGCCCTCGTGCAGCTCACGCTTGGTCAGGTATGTAGCTTGTGTCACCATGATGTCGCGGCGCGTTTTGAGTACACAAGCCGAGGGCATCGGCGCCGTTCCTTTCCGTGCCAGCGCTTGAAACGGTGAACCGTCAGCAAAGCTCGGTCAATTGAGCGGATGAATCGTGCATGTTCTGGGACAGACATGACTATGACATCAATCAATCAACTGCATCATCTCAAACAAAACTTGTGATTGAAGCTGTCTAGAACCGTTCCACTGAGAATCGATTCGGACGTTTGTAAACCTATACTAAACACGCAACTCGGGTTTTCTGACCCTGGTCAAAGCCCCGTCCAAGTGGTTAGACCTTTGCCGATAGATGTTTGCCAACAGAATCTAGACAGGATCAAGGTCGCGGCAGCCCCGCGGCTCATTCCTGACAAAGATGTTGAAGGTGGGCGTCAGGAAGAACTGGCCCAGCACCTTGTCCTCCCATAATTTGAAAGGGCCAAAGGGCACCCGGCACCTGCTCCTGAGCTCCTCAACATCGGCGGCTATGCGCGGAAAAGCATTCTCCAACACCAGGTCATTGTCCTTGTCCTGTCGAGAACTGCAGTCAGTGGCCGATCTCAAGATTCGAACCGAGATTTTTGGAAGCTGCCCGGCACCATGGAGGGGGGAGAGAAGGGGAGGGAGCTTACATCGTTGCACGCCCACACGGATGATGAATCCGTACAAGCGAGCATTCCGCAGACGGCGTGGCCTTTGGGGATTCGGAGCCTTCCGCGCCATCCTTTAATAGAATGAATGTTGTCTCTGACGAACCTTTCTGGTGTGTAGTGCCAACCTTTGTGGTCACCGGGCCCGCACTTCAGGCGTCGATTCTCCTCCCCCCGGGCTTGGATTTCGACATCTCGCTTATTCACTGTTGGGACCGTGTACACTTCTTTCGCCTTTGGATCGGGGCGTGCAGCGATTCCGCGGACCACGCTGCTTATTGTTGGGCCTGCGTCCGGCTTATTCGCGCCTCCGTCATTATTGTTCGAGGGTGCATCTGACAGCGTCTCGGGCGAGCCTTCGAGGGCCGGGAGCGCAAGGGGCTGGGGTTGCTGTCAGCTCAGCGATCAGCCTGGAGGGGATGTGCGGCCCTCTTTCTCCGCCTCCTCCTCTCCCCGGAGTGACGAATGTTCAGAACCTACCTGGAAAGCAAATGTCACGAAGTGCAGCAAAATCAGAAGAGCTCTCATGGTGATGTTGATGATGTTGATGTTGCGGCGTCGCGCTTACAGCCGGACTTCTATGAGCAATAAGGACAGGGCAATCGGCCGCCTCATCCTTTGCCCTCCTGAGAGTATATGCGCTTCCTTACGGCCATTGTCTCTGCGCTGAAGAATGCTTCTCATTCTGAAACTGCATTTCGAAATTGAGCCGAGAGGCTCGGGATGAGCTGTGGCCCGGCCGTGGGCACACGCCCGATTGCAGGCGGTGCTCCTGGCTGAGCGTCTAGAGGTTGATGGTCATGGCTCATGAACTGAATGAGGTCTGTGTCGTGTTTCGGCCAGCTGCGCAAGAATGCTCGGCACAGCGTCATTTCTTGCTAGAGATTCATATCAGCGGTGCGTGGCAGCATGCCAATACGAGGACGTGTCGTCTGTGAGGAGCCCGATCAGAGGGAGACGTGGGCGTGCCGATTGGCGGGGGAGGATGGGATGAGCTCAGTTCGACGTCCGCTTTCAATATTTATAGATGCACGCTCCATTGTCTAATCCAATTGGTTTCACTTGCCTGTCAACTGGCAGGCGTGCTGCCAACCGGCCGGGGACAATGTGCTTTATTTTTGCCTCTGCTGCAACAGAGCCGACGGTTCCTCGGCGCAGCCATCCCCGTCCCCGTCCCCTAGCTTCTGCTTGCCAAGCTGCCAGCTCGCACATTGTCACAGTACGCGGCTGCCAAAAACGGCAAAGACAAACACGTACTTCGTGGCACTGCGTCGCAGAAAAGGAGAGGTACGCACACGCGCACGCGAAGCGCACCCAAAGAAAGGGACAGAGGGAAAAGACTGGTCACGATTCATTGGACGGCTTGCTTGGCCCAGCATCCCAGCTGGGTGTTCTCGTTTCAATGTGCATCACGATGCGACTCCTAGCACTCGCGGAAAGAGGCAAAACACGCCGTCCTAAACACCAGAAATGCGACCAGCCCTTGGCCGTTTCCATCATGGCCAGGCAAGCGTGAGACGCTGCCAGCTTATTATAATAGCTCCGTCGCGACACGGGCGCAGCGCAAATTCTGGGAATGTCCCGTAGCTTTCTCGGACCTAGCGTGCATTCGTCGCGGCCTAACGCTTCCCATCTCGCTTCACTCTCCTTCCATCGCTTTGGGATTGCTCTCCCACCTTGCTGCCCCTCGTTTTCCGGTGCCCATCCATGGTGCCCCCACCGAGTCTTTGTCCCGGGCACATATGTAAGTGCCCGTGACGACGTCCCGCTGGAAGCGATCAAGTCTTCAGCGTTGGCTGCGCTGATTGACGCCGCAACCTGTAGAGCTTCGATTGAGTCATGGTGCCTTCGCCTTTTCGCAATTGCCACCCAGCTAGCGACGATGAAGCTCACCGTCGTCAAGCTTATGAAGCGCAAGGCCGAGAAGCCAGCTCGATGCTCTCTGGAATGCTGCCAAAACATAGTCCCATGCGACCATGCAACGCTCCGGATTGATTAGCGAGCGCCTCTGAGGGTGTGCCTCACAACCACGGCTGCGAAAGCTTCGGCCAATCATGTGCACTCCAACGAGACGAGATGAGACATGCAGCCGACGGGCGGCAGATTCTAGCCGCATTCCATTACGACGCTGTTGGGATGAGCCTGCCATCGTCTCAGGGACAGCACAAGAGGCACAATGACTCGAGATCGCCTGCATTGCCACTTCAATAAAGACCCCGTTCAAAGCTTCTTTTCAGGCTGCGCCTTGCGAATTATTGTCTGCGGTGCCACTCGAGGAGGCGAGCAAAGTTCAACGGCTTGCTGCGCGAAGAGGCGGTTGCGGCTGCCGTTGTCTCAGGCCACAAGACGCAAACGTCCGCAAACGGCCGCGTACGCTAGCCACTGGTGACACCAACAACCCGGCAAGATATGCAAAACAGACATCATGTTGGCTTGGGAGACCAACTCGGCTCCGGAGCTTGGTACGACGCTAATCCGCATGCAGAGAGCTCGTTTCCGGGCAATCGAGACAAGCCACCAAAGCCATGCGCCCGAGACGAAACTCTGTCCAGGTTCAGACGGCCGTCGATCAGTCGTTCGCGGGACTGGCGTTCAACCTCCACGCCCGGAATCGTCTATTGGGAGACGTCGCTGAGTCTCCCAGCTGAACCTTGTTGTGCTGCTGCGAGACTGCTTTTGGAGGCGAGCTATATAAAGCATGAGCTCTGCGATTTCGCGTGCGTATGCTGCTAGGCACTCTGTTGACATTGTCTTGTTCTTCTCACAGGCCTTGTCGTGAAACCTAGACTATCAATACCGTGCACTCACCAGCGTGCCAGAGAGTTGATACTCAGCAGCAACTACAATGGCGACGTCGCTGCACTCGTCCACCAAGATGTCGTTGGCGAGTCTGGGTTCGTTGGATTCAGGTTTCGCGGCGGTCCCGTACTCGCAGACCAACAAGTCCAAGCCCCCGATCCTTATGATACCACCGAAGAACCCTCTCAGAAACTCGAGAATCTTTCCAGACACCAAACCATCCAACCAGTCGACTGTGCAACAGAAGCCATCAGCAACGCCTTCAAACCTCAGCGCCGCCGTGCTGCCTTTGACACTTCCCCACCATCTGCCGCTCATTGGCCAGCCGGATGCCTCGTCCGGAACTGGCGACATTCAGCAGCTGCAAGATGCTCTGCGGCTTTCAGGTTACTGGGACGAGCTCGAAGAGTTCATTGAGCCATCGGCCCTGACGAAGCGTTCAAGTTCGAGCAGCACTCTGAATGGGGACATGAAGAAGGACGAAGAGGATGATGAACAACCAGTGTTACCAGCCAAGCCTCGCACGCCGACACACTTGCGCAAGAGACGAACTCCCAGCTTCCGCGGAGATGGCGGCCCCCGCCCCGCGGAGACCACGGCCAGCGACGGGACGAGAAAGAAGCGCAACTTTTGGTCGCAGATCCGGAAAGGCAGGAAGTCGGTCAGCACAATCAGCACCGAAGCAGAATCAGTGCCACCGCTCTCGCCGGTGCTCTTCGAAGAGGGCCCAGAGAAGTCCGTCGAGGACAGCGACAGCTCAGCGTGTGAGATGCACACGCCCACCAGCACGCAGTGCCCCCTTGAGATGAGCGTGACCCTCGGGCCTCTGATCTCAATCGACGAGAACAGCGACCTGAACAAGTCCGAGCCGGACGCTGAGCCGGCGCCGGCCAATCTGGAAGTCCCTCCTTCGAGACACAGCGAGGCCGCCAGCCTGCAGCCGTCTCAGACGCACTCAAGCCTGTCTGAAAGGACCAGGAAGTTTCCCTTGCTGATGAGAGACAAGACGCCGAAATATGTGCCGCTCGACTTGCCTCATGCCCTGACGGTGTCCATTCCGGACGGCAAGCTCTTTGAAGACGACTTTTTGGATATGCTGGCTTTCTGAACGTCATGCATCTTTGTACATGTACAGCGACTGCACATTGATCGGCAAGACTCGGGAGGCGCAGAATAGCAGAAGGCAGTGGGAGGGGGGGGAACATGAGGCGTCCCCCGTCCAACGTGGAAACTGTACACTTCTTTGTCAATAGATTACATTATCAGAAATTGATTAATTCCCGCCATATTTCATGCCAGCTTCATGAAGCCTACGGACTCTCGCAGCTCGTCATCTGCAAGCTGCGCAGCACTGTCAGTCTCTTCTTGCACAAGTTGCTATGACAAGAGATCCAGGCCATTGCTCCGCACCATTTTGGGTCATTCATTCATTCTATCATTCGTCGCAAGCTCCCTTCATTCAAACGACAACACGCAACACGGCGTGACGTCACGGGGTGTTTGTGCAGTTTAGTGTGTGTGTCACACCGTTGCGCCGGGTGCTGGTCGAGACTCTCATTAGAAGCGCCCATGACAAGTACTGTACCGCTGTAGACAAGGGCCCTGCACATGCGGTCCCTCTCCCACCCCACCCCGCCCCATGGCATCGATGGCGCCAGGTGGTGTCCTGCAGTGATGCCCTGCCGCTTGGCGCAACTCTGTTGGGCTGGGCGGTCTCTGGTCGGCGCATTGATTGGGTCGCCCCACAGAGGCGGGTATGTCCCGTCGCCTCCCCGCTCCTCCTCCATCCAGGGGAGGAGCTTCCTGGCCTTTCCCCCGCGCCAAAAGGGCCCGGAATTGACGCAATGGCTTCACGACACCGGAAATAAGCAAAGAAAGCCTTTCCCCGTCTGACCGTTCTTCATCCTGCCCCCCTCCCTTCCCCCTCTTTTCAAGGGCTCAGCTCTCAGACGGGCCGTGTTCATGATGGCTCGCGGAGGACCTCTCACCTCGTCTGCGGCAGTCCTGCTGTTCGCTGCCCTGGCCGCCCTGCTCTACACGGCGGAGCTGCCGCGCGCTGTCGTTGTCTGGGGCATCTGGCGGCCGCGCGCAAAGACCGCCATCAGCAACGCGGCAGACTTTCGTGCCATTGCCGACACGGTCCATTGCGAAGACGTCCAGTACCATGAGCCCAGCAACCTGCTGTTCACTGCCTGCGAGGGCACCGAGGCGACTCGGTTCGCCTGGTTCCCGCCTCTGGCCCGGTTCGGCGATCCCACCGCTGCTCTGAAGGCGCAGGGAGCGTTGGAAGTTGTTGACCCTGCTGTAAGTTACTCGAGATGCTCTGAACTGCCAAGTAGACTCTTGTGGTGCATGCACACGACATGTCCGCCTAGTATGCATGCTTCACAGCATATACGTGAGCTGTTTTTCGGCGCGTATACACGCTTTGCGGCATGCCTGCGTGCATCGCAGCACGCGTATAGCTTTGGACCCAACTGACTGAAAGCGTGTGCCGACAGACCATGACAGCCAAGAGATTGAAGTTTACCAACTTCAACGGGCCCTTTGTGACCCATGGTATCGACGTGCTCGACGACCCCGATAAGCCAACGGGCGAGGCTGTCTACATCTTTGCTGTCAACCACGTGCCGAGTCCTGCCTACGCCGAAGACAGGAATACCAAGGAACACAAGGCGCGCTCCATCATCGAAGTGTTCTATTACGTGATTGGGGGCGACTCGGTTGAGCACGTGCGCTCCGTCTGGCATCCTCTCATCAAGACGCCAAATGACGTTCTCGCGTTGTCGCCCACGTCATTCTTTGTCTCCAATGACCATTACTTTAGACAGGGACTGCTACGAAGCGTGGAGATGCTGTATTTCGGCGCCAAGTGGACCGATGTCGTCCATGTCAATTTTGACGAACTGGCCGACGGCGCGTTTCGAAACGACGATCACCTGGTGACGGCCTCCGTTGCGGTCGGCGGCATACACAACACCAACGGCCTGGCATTCGGCCGGACTCACACCGAAGTGGTGATTGCCGGCAGTGAGAGCGGCAGGTTGCACCTCGGCCAAGTGTCTCAGACCAAAGACAGCAACGGGCGCCGAAGCATCTTCGTCACGGACACGATCGACTTTGACTCGGTCCTGGACAACCCCGGCTGGTTCCACGACCCGTTCGCAGGACACGGCCGTGGTGATGCCAGTGGTCTGCTTGTGCCCGGTCTTCCGAAAGCGCTGGACTTGCTGTCGGCGATCCGCGATCCGCAGGGTTCTTGCGGCTCGATCGTCTGGATCGCGCGGCCGATGGCCAGCAACGGGACCGAGGGCAGCTCGGACGGGTGGGAGAAGAAAGTACTGTTTGAGGATGATTCATCGAGGTTACGAACGGCCAGCGCCGCGGCGCTGGTAGCCATCGACCCGCAAAAGGAGGGCGGGAAGAAAAAGGCTTGGCTGTTTGTGACGGGCTTTCTGGCGAAAAGCATGATTGCTGTCAAGGTCGATCTTTGAGGCCACGCAATGGCTATATGATTTTATATGCGAGTGTTAGTCTATCTATGTCTAGGGCTTCTACGAGTATCCCGAGTTCATGCCGGGAGGAAAACATGGTCCCAGGTGGCTCGAGAGCTGTTCTTGGACGACGTGACCATTGAAGTAACGCAAGTCGGTTTATCCATAATATTTCGTGAACGCGGCACGTTTGCTCAAGCGCTCGGTCACGAGACCGTGTAGCTGACGCGGCTGATTCCCTTGCTCCGCGCAATCTTCTTGACCCTCGTCTCGCCACACAGGTCGGTCCTTTCCACATGTGTCCCACCGCACGGGTAGACCTCGGCCCCCACGATGCGGACGACGCGGAACCTGTCCTCGCCCGGCGGCAGCAGGCGGCGATCATCCGGGATGAGGCGCGCCAGCCCGCGCGCGCGGAAATCCTCCTCGGTCCAGAACTCGATCTCGACGGGCATCGAGCCGCGCACGTACTCGTCCACGCGTGCCTGGATGGCCTCCTTCCACCTGCCCTCGATGGCGCCCTGGAACTCGCACGCCGCGCTGTCGGGGAAGTGCGAGGCCTTGAGCTCGTCGAAGCCCGGGACCTGCGTCTCGAGCAGGCTGCGCACCGCGCTGCCGAGCACGTGCCCGGCCGTGTGCAGGCGCGAGTACAGGAGCCGCTTGTCCTGGTCCAGCAGCTGCTCGACCTCGTCGCCGGGCGCCATCATGTGCTGGGGGCTGGTGAAGGCGCCCAGGTGCAGGACTTGCCCTTCGTGGACGGCGTCCATCCTGACGGCCTTGACTTGGAATGACGATGATGATGATGATGATGATGATGATGATGATGGTGGTGGTGGTGGTGGTGATGGGTGCGTGTCGGGAGAGGAGGGCGCATTTTGGGCAGCGACAGACTGGATGGTGCCCTCGTCGGACGGCTGACCGCCGCCCTGCGGATGGAATACCGTCTCATTTGTGACAATGACAAAGTCGCCGTCGCTGCCTTGCTTAAACAGCAACCTGTTGCCTTCTTCTAGTGCGGCAAACGGCGTCACTGAGTGTACGTGGGTTCTCAGCCGGGACAGCTTCCCGTCGTACTGAAACGCCAGCCGCGTCTTGGATGGAGACGCCATCTATGCAACGAATTGAGACTGGGTGAACGATCGTCAAGGGCCAAAAAGTGTAAATGTTGCTGTGGTCATCCGATCAACTTTCAACCGGCGTTCGGTCGACCTTTTGTACGCCCGTTTCACCTGGCTTGTTTTTATCATCAGCGTCTGTGGGGCAAAGTATCTGAGAGGTGGGGGGAGCCCTCTCGCGCCTTTCCATTGACTTGCCCTTGACATGTCTCCGTCGCCAACATTCCCTGAGCTTCCACGGCCATATTCTTGTCGCCCTCTTGGGCCTCTCAAAATTTGCGAAAGCTGCGACAGGGGTGTGTCTAGATACAGCACACACTGACGCCATTCCAGCTCATTGCCTTGTTCCGCCCTTTGGCTGATCATGGACTACAAGCTCGGCAGCTTGTTTGCATCACCACGCTCACACGCTTCAGTACTTTGGACTAGGTCTTTGTTGGTCGACGGAACATGCCTGAAATCACTCTCACCCTGGTGGAGAGAGGAAGCGATTCCAAGAGGCCGGTGCATCGCAGGATGCGGAAACTTCCTGATCAAAACTTGGGTCAGAGGCTAATCACCCAACGGTCCGCAATTCACTACATGCATCGCGATCCCAGGGAAATGCTGAAGAGACCAAGTTTGACTCTCACCCTCACCCTCCGCCGTAGGAGAGGACAGCTCGGTCAGGCTGGGCGTCTACGCCGGTCCTGCAGGAGTAGGTTCTACTAGGTACCAGAGGATTACATGGCATCAATAGAGGGGCAGAGCGAAATTAAACCGGCGCATCTCATGGGACTGTAAGAGAGAGATGGACAGGGAGGGCAGAAGAGGCTCTCGAGCGCAGCGAGGCCAGCCCGCCGCAGGCGACCCCCGGTAGGGCCGCCGGAGGCAAATAATTCGCCGACCAGGTCAACAGCATCACAAATACATCTGAAGCTGGTTCACTACCACGGCAGCAGTGCTTCGAGCGCAGCGAGGACAGCCCGCCGCAGGCGACCCCCGGTAGGGCCGCCGGAGGCAAACACACAACACACCGAGCCAGAGCAGATGGCAGCGTCTTGCACCTCGCGAACTGGTCTTATAAGTTGAG
>JAPFUF010000182.1:0-12766 GCA_030780645.1 Aschersonia sp. MBC 508 | reverse complement strand
ATTCTAGGGTAGGTGGTTATGCAATGCAGACGCAAGAGATGCGTGTCGTGCTGAAGCCTTGCAACGGAAACTGCAGGGGCGATGGACCCACCCACAACCACCGCCCGCCCGCCTGCTCTCTGCTCTTGACTTGCCTGTCAGAGCAATAGCTCCTTCCAGCTTTCACCATCTCATTGCTGCCTCACCATCCCATCTGGCCTCGCGCTCGCACTCGGTTGATCGTACAGCCCCCGCGCCAATCTGACATCCGACCGGTCCTCCAAAACCTCCAGACCCGCCCGACCATATCGCCTGCCAACACCATGGGCTCAGATGCCCAGTACGCAAAGTGGCCGCTGCTGCCGCTCTCACAGCATGTCTTCACTCTCACAAATAGCTATGCCTCGAAATCCGCACAACAAGCCGCCGTCAAGGCGCTACAGGACGCCATCGCCGAGCACAAGATGGCTTCCTTCTATAGATACCTGGCGCATCCCATTGACGGGATTCTCAACGCCGTCGGCGAAGGAGGCCCCTTCGGACCTGGGAAGCCCTTGAGCAGGAAATCCAGCCTGGTCGGCATGGTTGCCCCCAAAGCAACGACGCTGAACGTCAGCTTGCCATGGGATGAGGCACTGTATACCAGTTTGAAGGAGGACAACGACAAGGAGCTCGCCGCGTTCCAAAAAGAAGAAGAGGAAGCCGTCGAACAGGCGGGCGACACAGAAGTCATGGCTGCAAAGGGCAAGAGAGCAGACTTCTGGGCTCGAGTCGGTGACAAGGTGAGCGGCCATCCTGTGGGCCATGAATAACATGCACTGATAATCCGAGCAGGACAAGGCTATTGCCGAGTACGAGGATGTCTTCGAAAAGACGGGCATCTTGGGCACCAAGATCGATCTGGTCCTCGCCATCATACGCATCGGTCTTTTCCATGGAGACAAAGCGCTGGTCAAGAAGCATCTCGAGCGCGCCAAGACATTGGTCGATTCGGGTGGTGACTGGGATCGCCGAAATCGTCTCAAAGCCTACGAAGGCCTCTACCTGCTCACTGTCCGATCATACAATCTGGCCGCCCCCCTTCTCCTCGACTCTCTTTCCACCTTTACGAGTTACGAGCTTTGCACTTACTCCAACCTCGTCGTGTACTCGGTTCTCGCGGGATCCGTGTCTCTGAAGCGCGTCGACTTCAAGTCCAAGGTTGTCGATGCACCGGAGATCAAGGCGATCATGGGCGATGGAGAGGACAAATTACTAGCACTTAGCGGTGCCCTGTCTGCCGGCCCTGGAGCTGATGACACGGTTATCGACAGTACTTCGCAGGCTACTGCCACAGCTGCTGTCAATCTGACGACCCTGGGGTCAAGCGTGGAGCAGCCCGAGGCCGAGATGGCGGTTGATTTCAGTCCACTAGCCTTGCTCGTCAGCAGCTTGTACAATGGAAATTACAAGACGTTCTTCCAATCGCTCGCATCAGTAGAGGAACAGTTCCTGAATCAGGATCGGTATCTACACGAGCACAAAAGCTGGTTCATCCGTGAGATGCGGTTGCGCGCGTACCAGCAGCTCCTGCAAAGCTACCGAGTCGTCGGACTGGAGAGCATGGCCAATGACTTTGGCGTGACGGTGGATTTCCTCGACCGGTGAGTGCAGTGTTTGGCATGAGAAGGGACTCGACTGACAGCTTCGCGCCAGGGATCTTGCTCGTTTCATTGCGGGCGGCCGTATCCCATGCACCATTGATCGAGTCACCGGTAAAGGGGTCATCGAGACAAACCGGCCAGATGACAAGAACAAGCAATATCAGGATGTCGTCCGTCAAGGCGATCAGCTCATTACGAAGCTGCAGAAATACGGTCAGGCCGTCAGACTGAGAGGAAGCGAGAGGGCCTAAGGGACGCAAAGGAGGCAACGAAACATGTCGGGGCGTGCTGTGTCATGCAGTTGGAGTTGTGTTTACTCGGGCAAAGTTTTTTATCTTGCTCCAGCATTTCCCTGGGAACGCTCGGTTGTACAAAATAAGCATGCACATTTCACGTAGTCTGCAAGCTTGGGTAGCCTAGACGTCTACACTGTAGAAATTTCTCAGTCGGCCATGTCGCAATGTGCTCTTGAATCCAAAATCTCTCTCAATCAAGACACGTCGGCTCGCTGATACCTGGGGCTTCATGGCCCCTTGGCAGGCAGTCTTGACCTCTGCGTGCTTGTCAATCTCTTGAGACCAGCAAACGGCCAGCATGATTCGTGACACCCGCAGCCAATGATGCCATGCCGTAGACCGTGTTCGACGCGTCGCTGTTTTGGAAAGCAAGTCAGCGGTCAACGGCTCGCGGCCCCCTCTCGAGCATCCCACATGTGTCAAATACCAAATCCGGCTCTGCGTACTAGCACTTTCACGGTTCCTGGAGGTATGTGCGAGTGACGTCTAGAAAAAGTCAAAAATAAAGAATAAACTTATACATGTTTTGAACTAAAAGAGAAGAAACGAGAAAAAGAGAGGAAAAGAGAAGAATAAAGAAGAAAAGAGAAGAAAAGAGAAAATAAAGAGAAGAAAAGAGAAGAGAAGGGAAGAAAAGAGAAGAAAAGTCAAAGCCGGCGACCCCTCTCTTGCAGACATGGCCAACGCACGTAACAAACAAGAAGAAGCGCGTACGAGCTACGTATAGTGTACGGCAGATCGGCCCCTGTGACGGCGCACTTCAGGACACACCATGTAACGAATCTGCCACCAACATGGGCGCGGCGCCATGATTGAGACCGCGTTTCAGTGGTCAGTGGACGGACAGAGCTGTCTGGCTCTGCACTTGGTAGACTACAGGCCTCCCACCGCACGGTCAAGTTACGCAGAAATTGGACAGTGGGCAAAAAAACATAATCTTGCTACGGCTTTCAGAAGACACGGAGCGTAGGAGAGAAGAGAGCCATCATCAGCCATCGCGATATACAAACAAGTCTGGTTCAATGGACCGACACAGGCCCTTTACCTTGAGCGAAAAGCCAATAACCACCCAGCACCAGGCTCAACTAGCGAGCTAATCTGTATTCATGCTGATATATCCATGCCTCGTAATCATTTCTTTTCTCACCGTCTCTTCTTCGCGTCGTCTCGCACTCCAGCCGCACGCGAGGCCTCCTCACCGGTACTTGTCCAGAAACTCCTTGTGAAACTTGACAATGCTGGAAACCCACTCCGTCCCGGGCGCGAGAAATGTGGTTCGAAAGTGCAGCGTGCCTTCCTTCTGGCCGAAGCCGGAGCCGGGCACGACACAGACACCCGTTGCTTCGAGCATCTTGAGGCAGTAGAACTCGTCGGCCTTGCGACCCTCAGCAGCCGCTGCATCCAGGGCCTTGGCGGGCAGCTTGATGGTGGGGAAGAGATACATGGACCCCTGGGGCTCTGTGCACTCCACACCCTCCATCTGCTCGAAGGCTTTGTGCAATGCCGTGGCGCGATCGCGAAGACCGTTGAAGATGGCCGAATATTCCTTTTGGTACAGCTCGTGCGACGGCTCTCCTTCTTTGGGCGGGTTGACCATGAGCTCGACGAGACACTGGCCTATGACGGGTGCGCAGAGCATGATGGAGACAAACTTGTAGATGTCGGCCTCGACCTCTGAGTCGAAGCCAACGAGCTCGAAGTAGCCACCTCGGTGGCCGCATTCGCCGACCATACCCTTGGAGATGCTGTGCAGCGAAGCCAGCTCGACGCCGTCATATTTCCCCGGGTTCTCTTTCTGCAATTTGCGCAAAACGCTCTTGAAGCTGCGGAATTCGCCAATGAACACGTTGGTCTGGTACACTTCGTCGGCCATGACAACCAGATTCTTTTGGCTGGCAAAGTCGATGACATCGCGGATATCTTGCTCGGCCAACGAAGCTCCAGTGGGATTGCCAGGATTTATGATGACGATGCAGCGAACATCGACACCTTCTGCCTTGCCTTTTTCGTACGCCTCCTTGACGATCTTCAAATTGGTACTCCAAGCTTTGGATTCATCGAGGTAGTATGGTACCGCCTTTGCGTTCAGCAGTGACAAAGTGGCCGTGTAGAGAGGATACTGAGGAATAGGTATCAAGACACCAGTGTTTTCGTCGGCAGAGATGACGTTGAGCAACGTGTTTACTCCGGAAGAGGCACCTGCCGACAGAAAGATCTTGGAAGGGTCGGCGGGGAAGCCGTCTCGTCCTGTGGCGAAAGCTGTCAGCGAAGGGGAGACGAGGAGGACCGTCAACGAAAAGGTTCGGCCCGCTCACGTTCCAAAAAGGCTGCAATGCTCTCCTTGATCGCCGGCGCACCGGCACTGGCGCTGTAAGCACCAACGGAACCGACCTCCTTCAAGAGCCGCCGGGCACGTTCGATAACATCCGACTTGTAGCCAAGGCTTTCGACCAGCACGTCTTCCTTGTCGAGGAGTTGAGGGTTTTCCAGCAGACTGAGGACTTGGCGGAAGAAGGTGATGGGCTTCTGGTCGAGTTGCTGTGGGTTTCCGATGTTGGCCGAGATAATCTGCTCAAAGGGCAGAGTCTTGTCGCCCTTCTTCAGACGAGCGCGATACTCCTCCGATTTGACAGCCAACTCACCGCGGACCGCATACTGGGCTCGCACAACGTTCTGGTTGATGGTCTCGCGCGTCAACCTCATGTTGGACGACTGGCGACTCTGTGGCTTTGAGGGAGAAAAAGAAGCCTGATGGGACCGGAGGCGAGAGTGGCAGGGAATCAGGGACGGGAGTCGGCTTGGCGGGGCAGCTGAGAAGATGCGAGGAGAAGAATTCGATGTGGCTGCTGCTGCTGCTGCTGACAGACGAACAGACGTTAGAAATGCTTTCAGGGGCGGTGACGGGAGAGTTGTGCTGAGATAAGCCGCCGATTGCCCATGCTGCAGAATCCCACGATGTTGCCGTGCTGTGTGCTGTGCCTGGGCCCTCCTTCCCTTGTGCCTATTATGTGACCGTCATTATTATGCTTGGCCCGGCATATGACTGTCAACGCGCTGCTGGGCCGGGCAGGCAGGCGTATTGCAGTCTGTTTAGGCTTGGCGCCGCATTATGGGACCGGCGCCGCCCCTCCCCTCCCCTCCCAGTCGTCCAGCGCCCGCCGTTGTCGGGCGGGATGGGATGGGATTGGACGGCGCTCAAAATGTCCATTGTCGACGACGTTGATTTCCCAATTCCGGGTTTCCGAGCCCGGCCCTACCTTTAGCCTGCCTTTTGCTCCCACGGTTTTTGCATCGGGAAGGGAGAGCACGATATTGGCAGACGCTGCGTCCTGCAATGTCCAGGAGGGCCCCCGATCTCGAGCGGCAGCCGGGAATAGACAAGGGTATTCGGCCGAGTCGCAAGGTGACGGAGAGAGAGAGATGAGCAGCGCAAGGCTCCCCTTCCCCCCTCCAAGGAGAGGCAGCAAAGCAGAGCAAGGGCACAGCCAAAAAAAAAAAACAACCACCAAAATCCCAAAGAGGAACGGCACTAGTCGAACAGAATTGGCATCATCTCACCTGTACCAGCATCCGCCGCGGCGCACATCGTCCGCACCGACAATGCCATTGTCAGGCGCGCTCGCCGCATCGGCAGAATCGGTTCTTGCCTCGTTGCCAGGCGCATCATGGAGGTTCCAAGGACACCGCAGCGGTCCGTGGTGTGCGGCTCGTTGATGAAGGAAACAGCATCGCGCCTGCCCGAGAGAATTGTTGAGAAGGAAACGACCGATTACGGGGGTCCAAGCCTGGCCTGGCCAATCTGACACCTGACAACTGACACCTGACGCTTGACCTGACATGGAAGCAGCCTGGTCGACGCGGGCAGCCTTATCTATCTCCCTGCGCCTTGATCAAAATGTCTTGGCACGCCCCGTCTCAGCAAAGAGACTCGAGATGGCCGCAGTCGACAGCTGTGGGCAATTGGCAACAAGCGAGACGCAGACTTTGGTGCGAATGCACCCGAGGTGTGCCTGGCCGATGTGGTCAATCACCTGCGGCCTTCTATTGAGCAGCACTTCGGCTCTCAATACCGTAAATTGCAGGATCGCTTGCTCGCTACGTACACACAAGCTGATCATTTGCAGGCGCAAGCTTTTTTTTTTTTTTTAAATATAATTCAATTTTCAGATGAAAGAACTAAAAATGTCCTGGAGAGTAATTTCCAAAATAAAGATCAAGTATTGATGCTTTAGAAGAACAAGATGACTGTTCAGGAAAGCTAAGGCGACTGACTACCTTGGTGTGTGAGAGACCCTTACCTCCCCCTCCCTCAGGGTTAGGTTGGTTATCTTAACACTCGTCGGGAGAGGAGGGGCAAGTAGGTAGGCGGGGAGGGGGATGTGTAGGTGACAGTACGTGACACGACATGCGATTCACGTCCAAAACACACACACACACACACACACACACCCAAAAGGCTCTCTGCCACTTTGCATCACGAATTTCGGGACGAGTTCCTCGAGTGAGCTCATGAGTATTTGATTTCTCATCATATCCTCGCACCCGTCTTCCGACTACTGACAGGCGCACATCTGCGCCGGGGGTTAATCAACCGTGACATTTGTACAACGAGCTGTCCTACGTCTTTCCCAGCCCCAGCAGAACCAGGTTGGCGACATTCATCACCGCCATCAAGAGCCAAATCAGGCTCGCCAGGATAATGAGCCACCACGGGTTCGACAGATCGATGCCCTGCGCGCGCTCCTCGCTTTCCTGCGCCACCCGGCTCTCGCTGCCCGATTCGTAGTAGTACCGCGCCATGCCGGGCAGCACGGTCATGAACTTGGACCGGCTGGTGAAGTAGATGAGCGGTAGCGTGACAAAGGGCAGAATGGTGCTCAGCACCACCTGAGACGCGTTGAGGGCGTCATTGAGTCCCGTCCTCCCTACCGCGCCCGCGATGATGATGGACGGCGTGATGCTGATGGACCGCGTCACGAGACGACGCAGCCACGGCTTGAGCTTCCACCGGATGGCCCCCTCGCTCACCATCTGCCCCGCGATGGTGCAGACAATGCCCGCCGAGATGCCCGACAACAGCAGCGCCAGCGCGAAAATCGTGCCCACCGCTGGCGAGATGCTCGACGCCAGCAGGTCGTGTATACCGAAGATGTCGGCGTCCTGGGCATCGGGATTCTGGTACAGCGAGGCGCCGGCCACAATGAGAATGGCCGAATTGACGAAGAGGGCGAACGTGAAGAGCGACAGGGCCACCTCCAAGATGGAGTACTTGAGCGAATACTTGATGGCTGCGTGCGACGGCACGTATTTTCCCTTATCGTATTCGTCGACGCTGGTCGAGTCCGCCACCGAGGCCGTCTCGTCGGCGGGAAGCAGTCCGTGGTCCACATCGTATTCTCGCAAGCGCGGCTGGACGATGCCCGACCCGAGGTACAGGCTGTGCGGCATGACGGTGGCCCCCAAAATACCGCAGGCTTGGTAAAGGCTGGCCAACAGTCGGTTAGTGATGAACCACAGATTGGCCGACGGAGGGGAAGGAGACTTCTTACGCTTGCGCCTCGACGAGCTGGCTGCTCGGCAAATAACCCCGAAAAACCTCTCCGACACTGCCCGTGATCAAGCTCAGCTGGATGCAGAAGCACACCACGACACCCAGCACGAGCAGGCACACGAAGCCCTCAAACAGTCTCAGCCCCTTCATCGCGCCGTCCGGCCGATAAAAGAACAAAATGACCATGACATCCAGGATCGAGAGGGCGCAGCCAGCGACCAACGGAAGCTTGGGGATCAAGAGATTCAGCGCGATGGCCGTGCCAATCACCTCGGCAATGTCTGTCGCGATGATGGCCGCCTCGGCAAGTCCATAGAGGCAGTAATTGAGCCAGCGCGGGAGATAGGCGCGACAGGCTGATGCGAGATCCAGGCCCGTCACCGTGCCCAAGTGTATGGCCAGCGACTGAAGCACAATGGCGAAGATGTTGCTGAGCAGCACAATGAAGAGCAGCCGGTACTGATACGACGCGCCGGCCGCGATGTCTGTAGAATAATTCCCGGGATCGACTGTGGTGCAACGAGAGTTAGGAAAGAGGAAAAAAAAACGCGCATGCAGCTTCCGAATAATCATCCCCCCGAATCAGTCTCAAGAGTCATGACGCTGACTTACTGTAGGCAACTGATACCATGAAGCCTGGGCCGACGAATTTTCCAAACGTCCAGACCGCGCGCTTCACCTTGTCCAGCCTCGTCTTGAGGCCATCGGCGCCGCTGCCTCGGCCGGAAGGAAGCAGAGCTTGTTGGGTTGTGCCGGTAGAGGAGCTCGCGGGTGCGGAGGATTCTCGCGCGGCATCGCGCTCAACGCTGTCTGGACTGCCCATGGCACAGTCTGTTGCTGCCTCCTGACGAATTCGAAATCCACTCGCAAGCTCGCCAGCTCGCCACAGGCCCAGATCTGTTGTCAGGTGTAGTGTAGGGGTCTTGGTGGAGAATTGAAGTCGAGGAAACAGCAGATCAAGCTTCCTACCTAAAGCATGAACCTGCAGCGAGGTGAGGCCCACCGTGATACCAAATCAACGTGTCAGGCAGGCAGCACAGATAAGAGGGCAAAGACAAGGGAGATGCTTCCGAGCTGTCTTGGCCTCTTCTTTGTCTCCTCTGCCAGCGTCCCCGCATACCAGGACACAGCTTTGAAGAAAAACGATAAGATGCAATGTCAGCGCGGTGCGATGCAATGCAGGCTGGTTGCATTTTGACATCCAACTCGTTAGCGTCCGTCTAGTATCGCCGCGAGACTGAGACAGGTGAGCTCGTGCCGATCGAGCCGCTTTTCGCCCGCCCCGCCAGCGAGCCAGAGGAAGGGGGAAAAACAAAATACATAAAAATTGCCAAACCTTGGTCCAATTGGGGTCCAAAACCCTGCGTAGACCATCTAGAATCGACCGGGCAGTCCACTTCCGAAGCCACCCGAACTCTCTCGCGCGCCTTGTGGTTGCGACGGGACGGCATCGTGACTTCTGACCATTCCGTTGACGTATACGGGCTTTTACGGCTTGTCGTCAAGCCGAATGATCCTTCCCACAGCAAGCCGACTTCGGCACCTGCTCTGGGGGGTTCAAAAGGCAAGAGCCCTTCATGAACGCACCGCCCTCAAAGCGGTCCCCTGCTCCGGCCTTCCCCATTTTTTTCTCTTTCCTACCTATCCGCGATGGGGCAAATACATAGATCGCGAGGGGGGGACCCCCACGACCTGACCCTGGCCAAGGTGGCTGGCAGGATTCCCGACACACTGTGACCCAGCATGATTGCAGCAACAAATCACGCGAGGCATACAACACAAACTCGCTCAAGGTCGGAGCCTGGCCAGTCGTTGATTTCGTCGTGTCACATTGCCGAGCCTCTCTAACCCCCCCGATTTTCCCAACATCACCTCACCCTGATGGTCTCGAAGTCGTGTGTTTCCCCCCCCTCCTGGTTGTGTTGTCTCGTGTACGGACGACGAGGTCAAAAGTAGTGCGTCCTCCGTAGGTACTTAGACTACCTGTCCTGCTGACTCCTGCATGTCTCTCCCCCACCACGCCACTTTGCCTCCAATGGGGAGTGTGAGTGACCGCAAGATCGTGCATCATTGTTCTCGGCCGCTCTTCTCCCGTCACGGAACGATGCGTTCACTTTTGCTTCTTTCCAGATTTGGCGACAGCTCTCTCACGCTCGCGCTTGGCATATATGCTTGCAGTGAAAGGATCCTCGTAGCGCAGGGCGAGCAGGTACACCACGTACACCCATGCCGTGAGTAAGAGACCGGCTGGCTTGCCGAAGTAAAGGGCAGTCCCCAAGAAGCTCATCGTCGATCCCCAATACATCGGTGCGCCCGTCACGTTGAACGGGAAGCCCGTCACAATGTCATCCATCAAGAAGCCAAAGTAGTCCCCAAGAAATGTTCCCACTATCCCCAACCGATACGTCGACGAAAGTACGAGAATGTTGCCGGCAGCGAACAGCAGATAGGCCGCAGCTTGGAAATACGCCGTCTGCAGCAATGCATGTGACGGCTGTTCCGACAAAGCAGTCTTGTAAAGCCAGTCACGTATCAGTCCCAGAGAAAAGATGGTGGCTGCGAGACCGTAACACGCCGCTTTGGAGTTGCCACCGGCCAGGTTCGTGAGAAGCTTGTTGTGGTACTCTACATGGATCATGGCATCAGCTGTCATTTCACGGGGGCTCAAGACGCGACAAAGCAAACCTTGACGAGCGACGATGCTGCACGGCAAAAAACGTCAGCCACATTACGTTTCCAGAAAACATGTATCATCAATCGGCAGCAACGCAACGCGATCGACTTACTTCCAGAACAGCGGATTGAAAGTGATGGACACAGCAGACACTTTGGCAGACGTCAATCGTCAGTTACTAGAGCTCCCGCGGCCAGGAGTCGACTCACCAAACAAGCTCTTCTTGTCAAAGTCGACATAGTCGACGACTTGCCCAAGGAACGATGTCATGTTTAAAGAGATTCGAGGGGAATTGACGTAAGGCAAAGTCGTGGAACCGAAAAAAAAAAAACCAAATAAAAAAACCGCAGACGCTCACTTCCAGAGCCGAGGCAAGACAAAAGACAAAAGGGCTGACTTGCGTAAAGACGAGTTGCCAGAGGACGGCGAGGCTGACAAAGAAAAGATTTGCCAGCAAGTCTCCAATTGCGATCCTGGAAAGGCCAGATTGAAGATTTCTTGATCTGGAATTAGCACGTTAATCCGGGCCCTCTACGGAGTAGCAGCTGTACAAGGATCACCTCCCTTCCTCGTCATTTCGTCGACTTTAGCTGAGCTGCAGTGTGGAGGGGAAGCTGTTGGTCGAGTTACTTAAGCAAGTGCGGGGCTCTCCGTTTACCGTCTGAACATGCAGCAAAGGCGCCTTGCTGTTCATCGCAATTTGTTATCCTGTCCGTCTCGCGAGTGAGTAATGACACGGAATACTGAGAAGAAGAAAGAAGGAAAAAAATCATTTGTTTTGACGTCATGCACATTATGCTCTCAATCTATGAGAATGCTTGAGGGGACAGCTCCTCGCAAAGTCAGCGTCGGACCCTCTAGTTCCGACGGGCCCGCGTCTTCTTGCCCGTCGTGGTTGTGTCTTCCTCTTCCTCTTCCTGCCCCTTCTTCAAATCCTCCAATAGGCCCCATTCCTCCTTATCGTACCAGTCCTCGCCGTCCGACATGTCTCTGTTCGGACCGCAGTGAGCCTCGGCCTTGGCCCAGTGTAGCACGCTTTTGCGCAGCCGTTGCGCCCTGAGCAGGCCGAGATGAAGTCGACTGGCTCCCCTGCACACCTCCTCCTGCTTTTGTACGTACAATGCGAGCAGCCGCCTGATATCCTCAGCCTCATTTTCTGGGATCCCTATATCTCTGTCCGGTTTGACACCAGGTGGCGGTAGAAACATGGGGTGTATGAATGTTTCTTCGTTCGAGTTGGGAGTCCCGACAGCTGGGCATCGCTCCAGATCAGTCTCCATACGCGCTGCGTTCTGCTGTGCTTCTGTATCGCCTCCAGGAAGCTCAACATGGTGCTGCGCTTCCTTCTGCTCTCCTGGCTTGGCCGGTGCATCCCCAGTCTCCCAGCGGCCCGACGAATCTTGCCCGCTTGTCTTGGGATCATGGGTGGAATTCAGAGCAGACGAGTATGTCATGCTCGTCACGGATGCGTCTCTGTTGGCCGACGTATCTCCCGGCCGCTGAGAATGGTCTCCTCGAGTATCTCTGGCGTTTGGGGGATGAGAGTGGCCATTGACCATGGCTCTGGCCGCGCCCAAAGCACCATCATTATCGTTACTTGAGCCGATCTGCAGAAACCGGGCAATGTGTTCGTCCGAGAAACAGTCCATGTCATTCGGTCTAATCATAGTTTCGCATGGCATCCAGACCCCGTCGCCGCAAAGAGAGGTCCATAGGTGTCTGACTTGCCACAACGATCGGTTTTCTTTCCGCATCATGTCGCAGCTTTGCTCGGTGAGTTCCGTGAGGGTCTTGGAGACAAGCGGTTTTGATAGGGTCGGATGAAGGGGCAGATCGATAGGGTTGGTCAAGGGAGCCAAGAGATCTGCAGACGGTCAGTGATGTCACGATGCGATGATGCGCGCCAGACTTACGCTCGAGACGGATGTTGGAGTATGGGTTGAGCTCGGCAGCAGCCAGTTCAGCATCCTCGACTCGCTCGTCGTTGTCGTCGTCGCTAACGATCTCATACCCTTCGTCGTCCACGAGGGGTGGATTTTGGTAGAGGATATTGCGCCGTACGCCAGCGTAGTCGACGGTCTAACAATGGCATTCGGTCAGATGATGCGTCCTGCAGGGAGGAGCGCTCGTTCGGAGTGCCGCACCTTTTTGTAGGCACTGGGGCCGGCTGTTGGTGCCAATTGCCCTTTGTGTGCGAATCGCGCCCTCTTCTGCAACTTGTGGCCTCGGTTCGTGAAGCTCGCAATCTCGAGGTCCGAATCCGAATCTGCCACGGTAGGGGCCGTCAGTGTCTCGCAATGGCTTGCTGTTCCGCGACTGTTTCGTCCATGGGCGCTCACCGTAAGCTTTTCTCTTGAAGGCCTTCTTCATGCCGGCGACGGTCTCGGCGTAGAGGATTTGCTGCGCGGCCATGGCGGGCAGTTTTTGTGCGGCCAGTCCGCTCGGCGCGGCCCTGCTCGAAGGTTGCGCTCCTTGTCTTGCTGGCCAGATGGCCAGTACGGTCTCATACGAAGAGTCGGGGCGCGAGCAGCCTGTGCGTATGCATATTCCAGGGGAGGGGGAAATAATGTCGCTGCGTCTGGTCAAGGAAGCAAAAAGTGCTGCGTGACGCGGAGGGCGAGGG
>JAPFUF010000181.1:0-22438 GCA_030780645.1 Aschersonia sp. MBC 508 | reverse complement strand
GGGGGGGCGTGCGAGAAGGCGACGAGAATCAATTATTTGATCAACGGCTGACCAGGCATTTCTGCTCTTCACAAAGGCCTCTACAGCATTGGAGGATTTCTCAGCCTCGGTGCGCTCTAAACCAAAGTTGTCCAGATGGTCTCGAAGCCTGCCTGTGGCGGACCGTCTCTCACTTCATACGACTGAAGGAAGTCAGTCAACACTGCAAGCGACCCGTGCATGTGCGGACGCGGTCGACAGAATCCCAACTACACGATCTGCTGCTTTACACATTCTAGAGACTTCTCAAAGGCGGCTCAAGACTGCAAAAATAATGTGACGGCTTCGCACCATTTGCCATTTGGTTTATCCCAAATGCACAATCGTCGCCAAAGCATGCGCGCATGTTTAGCCTGCAAGGGCAAATGGGAGCACCTTCGTCTACAAACTCCTCGACATATTATTGAAGACCACCACGGTATTTCAAAATTCTTCACTCGAGAGTACTCAGTATCAGTGTCAGAATTCGGTTGTCCTCGGCTTTTGTCACATTCCGACGACTTCATTCCGAGATTCTAGGACGGCTTGTGAACTTCTTTTCTCCCGTGCAGAGGCGGAAAGCATCGTCGGCTGCTTGCACTCATGAGCGCGATCGAGGAAATTCGTCACAATTCGGTTCGTTTGGAACCTTTTGAAACGCTAGGTCCGTGTCGGTAGAAAGTGCGCGAATATAAGACGTAAAGTCAAGGCCGCTGACAATCAGCGCTGTCGTTTGGCGGGCAAAAGTACAGGACAGGCCTACCGCGACGGGCGCACACGCAGAGGTTGGGAAAGGCTCAGGAAGAAACCCCTCCGGTCGCACTCGGGAATCAGTGTGTGTGATCTCAGCCACGGAACAGCACTGCTCTACTAGCCAGCAAGCAGGACAATCCGAAAGAAATGTTAGAAATGGGCGCAGACAGAAGGCAGGCAGGGGGACGGAAGGGTAGGAGGGGGGAGAAGGAAGGAAAAAAGAGCAAAGAGATCCATTGGCGAAAGCGTCGCACGCTCGCTGAGGCTAATCTGCATTCGGAAAGAGATGGGTACTATCCCCACTTCTAGGTAGTCCCTGGTGGGGCTAAGTGGAGACAATGCTGCTTATCGAGGTTCTGCCTCAGGCTAGGGTGTTAATCTACGGATTACGTGCACCCGTTTTCAAAGCGGGGAGCGTGTTCATGGATGGACCAACGAAGGCTGCACTTATCTGTAGCTCGGTCGGCGGCCACTGCAGCTGTACATAATTGCTGTCACGCAAAATTGAACACAACACCTTGGCACTTTTGGTGGATCCAACGAATGAATAGATGGCAGAGAAAGAAGACGCCAGATTAGGAATAGGAGCTGCATGAATGTACTGAACATGGCGACTTGAATGGTGCTAGCGATTCCAATGATCTTGCTCTTGAAGGGACTCCTGCCTTTGTGCCGACACCACTGTTTGCGACGGCGGACGGGAGGGTCTGATGGCTCTGCAATTTCGCTTCCCTGAAAACACCTCTTGTGTGCACTGAATTGCAACGCTCCCGTCTCTCGGACCTCTAATGTGCCACGCCGAAATTTATTGTCTTCAGTGATGACCGAAGCTCATCAGTTCGGCAGCACTTATTTGACAGAATATCACGGTACGAGGGCGATTGGTGAATGGATAGAAATCGCATCTGATCTTTGGGGTCTGGCGTTCTCCAGTCGTCAACGTCCCTAGGTCTGTGTGCCTCTGCTCTCAGCCTTGTCGCATCACATCTTAACTTGATGCGATGCCCGACTCAAAGCAAGTCTCTTGACTAGAATGGGCTTAAAGTGTAGATTCGCGCCTCGTATCCGTGCAGTTATGCCTACAATAGGGTGAGCGTCACCAGTCAGTACCCCAACCATTGGCGAAGCATCATTTGCCCGAATGCTGACAGAGTGGCCCCTGCTGACCGCTGCGTTGCTTTTCTCCTTCGTATGGTAGTGCGCGACCACCAACACAATGGAAAGTAGGGAAATCAAAAATTATGCCCCCAATGGCCCCGAAGGACAATTGAGCACAGGACGACTCCGCGTTGTGCAATGCAGGTGTCCTCTACTAGTATCCCGTTTTCGTGATCTCGGGATACTGGAACAAGGTAAGTATGAAGAGAAAAGGAAAAGAAAATGGAAACGGAGGGAGCTGGAGGCGGATTATATACTAGTCCCAGCTGGTCCGTGCGTGATGACTGAGGCTGCCGCTGCTGCCTTCACTTGGGGAGCGGGTCCACAATGCCCAGCCTCGCACGAGCCGACGGAGAACGAAGAACGACATGACAGTAGGGTATTGTACAGCACCCTATTGAACTTGCCTACGTACTTACATAATTTACGCAGTTGCTGTACTCCTCGATGGCATGGCCCTCATTCTCATTTGATTGTGGCATTTTGAGGCGACCATGCGTCAATAAGAGGGCGAGAAGGGCCCGGCGCTGATTGTGCCATTCTTCATGACCAAGGTTGGGGTTAGGCTACTGTTTCCCATCCAAAATAATCTGCCTTGTCCCTCTGCTGATTTTGGTGCTTGCCGGGTAATTATTAGTGCGGAGTCTTCTTCCTCGTACTCGCAAGGCATTTAGCGAGGCTTTGCACTTATTTGTATACTCCTCTGCCCTGGACCATGGCTTGGACCTGATTGAGCACTACTTGATGGAGATAGAAGACACTCGGTAGTAGGCCTCTTCCAGGGAAGATGTTCCAAGGTAAATAGAAAGACGATTGGGCGTGAGACCGGAATGTACTCTGATGCTGGCAAGCAATGCAATGTGGGGTGGGGAAGGCTTGCGAATTCCTTGTGAAGAGCGCGGGTATACTAGAGTTTGCCGTTTAAGTTCAAGAAGCAGGCGCAATTGTGAAAATAAAACGCATCACGGATATGCTGGCAATTGGGCTTTCAGCAGCTGCTCCAGATGGGCACGCCCCCAGCTCCTTCCAGGTGCGACGTGGGCCGTTAGATGACGAATCACAACATCACCGCAGCTGCCTGCCTGTTTCAGCCAATCAGGCGCCAAAGCCTGGCGACCAATCTGGAGGTCCCATGACGCATTGGGGCCAGCCGCGCCCCAGCGGCCAAACCTTTTTTGCTCCAATCTTGCCAAGAGCCCCGGTTTCGTCAGCTCTGCCCGCCCACTCATGGCTCCTTTACTGCCGTCACTCCTCACCTTGATAGCGTTGACGTTTCGGCGAGTCTTTTTCGAAGCACCGATCCCGCAATAAGAAAAGACCCTCAACTGCGGTTCTGAGATTTGAGTCGACAGGAATCATCAAAGAGAATCGTCTTTGCCGCCCACCAACTATGAGACTCTTCGTTGTCGTCCTGCCCGCCTTGGTGGCATCGACTGCTGCTCTCGGGCTCTTCAACGGCAATTCGCAGAAAGGTCTTGGTACCAACAAAGACCTCAAGATTCCTGGTGAATCTCCCCTGGAGTTCTGCGCCAACAAAGAGGAAGACGGATATATCGAGATCAAAAAAGTTGATCTGGATCCCAATCCGCCTGTCCCGTACGTTGAATGCTAGTTTGTGTCTTCAAGCGCAGAAGTTCATTTGACTAACGGCTTGCAACAGTGGAAAGGATTTGTACGTCGCCGCCAGCGGTGAAGTCAAAAAGACCATTGAGGCCGGTGCCTACCTTAACCTCACGGTCAAATACGGGATCGTCACATTGCTGAAGCAGACGGCCGATCTCTGTGAACAAATGGGTGAAGTTGACATTGAATGCCCCGTGGAGCCGGGCAAGGTTGTCTTCACCAAAACGGTCGAGCTGCCACAGCAGATTCCTCCGGTTAGTTACGATTGGGTATCAAGCTTTCGCGTGCCTGACTAACAAAATATGCAAAGGGCACCTATCACGTTGAGGCCGACGTCTTCGCCGCGAATCACGAGCGAATTACTTGCTTGACTGCCACGGTTCAGTTCAAACTTCCCCAGGGAAAGTTCTTTAGCGGTGATCTGTAACTGGCCGAGGTGCTGCCCTCGGATCAATCAGCATCCTGGACGTCAGACATGGATTGATTTTGCCTCCGACGTCAGCGGCAGCTGCTGCAGCAGCTGCATTTCTCCGCCTTCTTGGGTGTTGTCGATTTGTTCGAGGTTTTTAGTAGTGTTCAGAAACGTGGTTCCTTGGCCCATAATGTCATCAAAATAGCAATAATACACCATTGGCGTGCGGATTGCGCTGCTGGATCATTGATTTGTAACTTGAAAGTCCTGCGCACATGAATATGATAATGCCAATAGAGAGCAATAGAGAGCTGGTGCAAGTGTTGTCTACATTGTGTGCGCTCAATGGCTCCATACCCGTTCGCCGCCAATTTTGGAAAACACCATCACGGACGCGCTATTCACCGAACAGGCGGCGCACCCGTCGCAACACACTGTCTTTCTCTGGATCGTATGGATGGTCCTTACTCGGAATTTCGAGAATCGTCGGAAATGCTGCCGTGTACGTATCGACCCGGTGTCGTATCCTATCCGCGATCTGTGAAAGTCTCGAAATTAGCGCCGGTGCAAGGCACAATTCGTGGATTCGGATTTGCCTCACGTGCTGATTGATCAAGACAATGCCGACGTCTTTTCGCTCTTGCGTAAATTGATCGAAAGCCGATTCAATTGCAGCCGTCTCTGTCTTGTTGTCCACCACAAGAAAGTTTTTCTTTGCTTCTGCACCAGTCGTGACATGCTTGACAGGAAGTCAGTGTCAAGATACGGACCAAGTCTGTTGCTGCAGGAGCAGATGAAACTTACGCCGATGCCGGCGAGGAGCAAACCCGTGACGGAATCCTGAACATGTTAGCTGTGACATCCGAGGGCTGGCCACTGTTCCGGATGACGTTGATGTCTTGCCAACCCACACTGACCTCGTCGCCAATCACGGCGAGAAATTCCCGATTCTTGAAATCTGCTTGGCTCGCCATCTCTGTAGTGTGTCTGGAGCGTCTCGGGTCTCTGTGCGAGGCGGGTTGCGATTACTATGAATGGCCTTCAAGTTGCTGGAGTAATTGCGTCCGAGAGAGGCAAGCGGTCGCGGTCGCTTGTCACTCACCGTTGGCTGCTGTTCAAGAGTCCGGCCCCGCAGCTCCTTGCGCCAGAGCGCTCACATTCTAGCTTGGGCTGTCACAGCCAACACGACAAGTCTCTGTCCCATATCCGTACATCGTTCCATGTTCTTCGTCGGGTCAGCTGCATCGCGGGAGCCGACTATTGCTGGTGAACTTTCAGAACGCCTCGAAAAATTGCTATTGTTTGGACTCTGTTGCTCAAGGCACGATACGACTTCGTTACCACGTGGACTTTGCCTTCCTTGCTGTAGCATATGCGCGGCGGTCCGCCCTTCGCACAATTGCTTCGCCCAAACATGCGATGGGAGTGATCGTGAAGGAATTCACTGTAGACTCTTCATCACTTGAAGTGTCACAGCCTTCCTGACCAACGAGTTATGAATTTACTTCGTTCCACGATCTGACAATTCCATGTACTTGTGCCTCTCCCCTCTCCGTCAAGATGCCCGAAATATCCTGAGCGCCCCACATGCGTTGCCTGGCGCAATTGGATCGAGACCTCCGTTGTAAATAAAAGCTCGCCGCGCACCAGAACTTTGCTTCCTGAGCACAGTCGCTGCGCCGGCCCAATCACGATGCCTCGACTCGTGCGTCGGCGGCCCTTTTGGGAACGCGCTACCTCCTTCATGAATCCCATGGACTTTCTCCTATGGCTTTCTGAGGAGATGGAAACCCGAGATTGGAACCCGGCTTTTGGAATGCAGCTTGGTCTGGGACTCAACCTTCTGTTTCTGATCGTGCGAGCGAACTCGGGCTCTGAAAAGGCAAGCGACGAAATCTTCGGTAACGATCGCGCTACCAGTTGGTTCTCGATGCTCGTGAGTCAGCATCGCCGCGTGGCCGTGGCTATTCGATGAATTTCCGTACGCTAATGGACTCTCGCTGGCAGCTGTTACCACTGTCCTGGGGCCTGGCAGTGCTTTCGGTATCAAACACCATCTACACGCTTTCACGAACCAAAAAATATCGACTTTTCCAGTCAGACATCGACGTCAAGCCGAGCACTACCTCCGTTCGACGTGTTCGGGTCGACTCGACTGCAGTGACTGCTTCACCGCTTCGATTTATATCGGACATGATTTCCTCTGATACGGCGGAATCACGGGCACACCCTGAAAAGAACCGAGACGTCTGGGAGCTCTCCATATGGGACCCTCTGCCCGTGTGTGTCCGGTTCATGTGTCTCTTCAGCCCTGGACACGTTCTTATCTATCTTATATTTCTGCCCTTTGCACCACTGGAGCCACGGCCGAGTATTGCTCTTTTCAACGCGCTTGTCATGCAAGCTGTCTTATCGGCTCAGATGATTTTTCTATCCTTACGATACACACAGCAAGCAAAGGACAGCGCAATCATCCAGAAGGAAGTATTTCACGAATATGACACGAAGTTTGTTCAGCCTCGCATCCATCCCATCGTCAGAGATGTTGGCACCCAGATATCCGAGGATCAGCCCCCTGTTCTGCGGGAATTCGTCCAGGTCGGCAATCCGACCACCCTCATTAGGAAAGCGTTCATCTCGACCGCTGGTAGCGGCAATGCACAGCTGCAGAGACTGGCAACACCTGTCGGCACCAAAGGCTCGACAACTCACAGCAACCAGGATTCTCCGAGTCTTCGCCATAGTCTACCCGCAGGCTACATTTCAGGAACTGTGACGCCGTTTGCACATACTCCGACAGGTTATGCCGCCGCAGGCCTTGACCGATATGATGTGTCTACACCAGTGGCACCCCCCTCTGCCTCTAGCATCGGAACCTCGACAAGCCTAAGGCCCGCGCATAGCATTCCTTCGAGTGTTCTATCAAGGGCTAAATCGCCCTTAAAGAAGGCGATTAGCATGGGCGATATGAATGTCACTGAAGTTGCCTCATTTCGCATGTCGGGGGACAATTTGGCCGATGAACAACGAAGCTATGAGCCGCCGAGCAGTCCTATAAAGAGGCCAGAAGCGGGGAGGTTTACGGGCATGAGCCCCAGCAGCTCTCCGCATCCATTCGCCAACATGGGCAAGCATTCTGCAGTCGAGAGATTCCCGAAGCGCTGGCGGGCCTAGTTGCAATGTTATGGTCGCAAAAGGCTTGCGGATGCGAATACACATTGGCCTTCGAAGCATTTCATGGTGTTGGATTTTGTTTTGGGGGAATGGAAAATCATTTGTATGCATGGGTTTCAGAAAATCAGATTGCCATTTTCATTCTGACATCACGTAAAGTGCCATGCAGGTCGATCGTGGCACCGTTGCTCTTAGGTTTCGCCCTCATCCCCACGGATAACCCTTTCCTGGCTCTGGCGTTACTGATGTGGACTTTCCTCTTCGATATGTAGAGCGGCTATCGCGCCTTCCTCGCGTGCTGAGATAGCATGCTCAGCGGGGTTCAAGTCATTCATACTTGATCTGTGCTTGCCCTTCCACAAGAAAGGCTGCAAATTCTTCGCTTCACTCTCATTAATATCTCGCGCTGTCGACAAGCCATCGCGATTCATTGATTAGCAGCTGCCAAGAGATTGGGAGTCCCACTGTCAGCCGCTGCCATCTGCCACTCGCTATCAGTGGTTCGGGAAGTGCAGCTGTAGATTCACCGTGTTTGAACAGCCAAATGTCACCATTCTTACCAGTCAAACTTTCTTTGCCATTCACAGCCTCGATAGACCCATTGACACCGACATTGGATGGACGTGGAAAAATAAGAACAGCATCAGTCTCCGGCAGCAGGCCGTCGCCCCTTGGCTCCTGGGTCAAACAGATTCTTCCCGCACACCGATCAGAGCGTGGGGGCACGTTTCGTCTTCGAGGTTACTGGGAGCATATGGAAATCCAGCATCCTGACTTGTACAAAGCAGCTCATTTATTGTCTCATCATCCGCATGGCCGAAGGAATGCAAGGTCCCGGTCAGACAGCATGACTGGATGGAATATGGCAAAAGATCTGCCTGCAATGCGTGTTCCAGAGGAGGGCATGGACCTCCATCACGAGGTGACTGTCTTTGATCTGGACGCTGCACGGAATGAGACTTCGGGAGCCGATGATAACGTGTGTCATCTTCGCAAATCCGATGAGGCTAATGAGTTCAAATCGTCTCATCTTGAACCAGAGCTCAACAAGATCAGCGCAGTCTCAGCTCTCCGCCCCGATTCCCAGTCGTATCCTGCCGCCGCAACGCGAGTCGCAATGAGCCAACAACAGGTCTGCTATTTCGAACAAAACCTGGAAAAGGGCGACGAATGCATGCGAGATCAGGGTGGCAAACCAAGACCTGCTAAGCTCGATCTTTCAAAGCCTTCTGGAATCGAGAAACGCACCCCCGGCCAGGAATCTCAGCAAAAGTTGTCTAGCCTCAGGTCTACCTTGAGAGCGGCGAAACATTTGTACAAAAATGCAGGAGTGAAGAGCAAGAAGGACATTCATCAACCATTTCCAAAGTCTGGAAAACATAAGTTATCCCGCTTAGAGAAAGGCGCAGAACATCTTCAACGTGTCAACAAGAACGCGAAATGGAGGAGACACAGACGTCAATGGTCGTCGGCGCAAGAGCCGAATCTGAGCCCAATCCCCCAATCTGTCGTCAAAACTAAGTCCGCAACTCGTAAGCACCAAAACCGTCCTCGGGCACAAGAATGACATCCCTGACTCAGTCGCGTACAGGCAGAGAGCTTAGAACTCGACCATCGAAGCCACATGAATGTGAATCAGAAACTTGTCTGATCAACCTCGGCGAATTGGCGCCACTTCCACCATGCACTTCGCAACCGTCCGATGATCAACCGTCCGTGTATCGAAGCGATTCCTTGTCAAGTGTTGTGCGATCACCGCATTGGCAGTCTTTTGTGGATCAGCCCAGCATAGGACCGTCGGCACTGGAACTTTTCGAGAATGGTATCGACTTTGAAAGACCCGGCACTCGTAGCTTGTCCAAACAAGGAAGATCAAACGAATGTACCAGCAAAAGACCTCGCAAATGGCCGGGTAAAGGTCCCGAGATGGAGATCGGGTCCATGAGAACCTCTCGGGAGCTCACGTCGCCCATTGAGCCTTTCACCCAGACGAGAGCGAATCACAGCTACCTGTCTCAACAGACAGCCGACGCTTCACCTCAAGATATTCATTCGATTCACGCACTGACGTCCAGAAAAGTCAGTCAAGGTCTGGGTCATTGGATGCCAAAGGGAGGGTCTTCTCGGATCTCTTACCGAGGCCATTATGAGGATCCGGTGGCTACGCGCGTAGTTCCTCCGCCTGCGATTGTGATCGATGCGATTCCTTTGATGACCGATGACTGGGGGAAGCAACTTGCTTCCGAGCTAGGAGAGGGTTTCGTCGCGAGCGCCTTGGAAACGCCGATGTTTTCACCAGTGAAAAAGCCTGACAAGCACAGCAAAACAATGGACGCTCTACATCACCTAAAAAAGCCAGAGGGTCCGGCAAGCAGCGCACCTCGAATGCCTCCAGGGCTGGCAGATGGCGCCTGCACGCGCCCCATGAATGCCCCTAGTGGTTGCGGCAAGACCACTTCCAGACTGAGTGGAACTTCTGTGAAGAACCAAGGCACGAGCGATGAGCGGCAGACAATCGCATCTGAGGATTCGACGTCCGTACTGAAGTCCGGCCAGAACGCAATGCATAGTGGCCGACCCAGGAACACTACATCAGCAAGCGAATGGCGTAGAGACAGAGCCATGCTGGCCGATGCATCGAGATCGAAACGTCCACTGAGGAACATATGGGTGACGGAAGCTCAATTGGGCGCGGCTAATACCGAAGGCACTCGAGGAGCAGATGCAACTTTTGCCAAACTGTCCAAAGGATCAGAGGAGGTGCCCCCTGTCCTAAGCGCTCATCTTCGAGCAAAGGAGACTATTTCAGAAGAATTTCAAATCAGAGCCGAAATGACTCCGAAAGTTCAAGCGTTTGCAGAATGGCGTGAGGGAATCAGAGATACGAGTTGCGACTTGGACACAGACAATGTCGAGGAGTTGAGTCAGGCCTTCCCAGCGCCAGGCAGCTTTCCTGATCAGAGGAACAAAGGCAGTACCCATACAAGCCATCTCAACCCTTTGGAGCTTGAATGTGAACTCGATCTTAAGGGGGAACGACTTGCCGTCCTTCATGGTCAGAGGACTGCCTCAGACACATTTCGGGAACTGCTCAGTATGGCTTGGTGCTACTTGTTGGCCTTCTTCTTGGTTTACTGGGACAAGGTCGGCATCGTGTTCAATCCCAATTCCGAGTATTGGGCGAGACACAGGAGAAATGAAGCGACTCTGGAGGATTGTTATGTTTTTGCGTTGGCTTTGCCCGGCATTTTTGTACTTGTCGCAGCCGTCATCTGGGTAATGAGACTGTTGACTATTTGTGGCGAGCAGATGGCCACATTGAAGGAACTGCTGACAGATGTGACTTGGTTTCTGACGAGGCGCTAAGGCGTCAACATCATTCGTGTCAGGATTTTGCGCATCAGGGGCAGCGATTTGAGCCCGAGCTGAAATGCAGATTCAAGGAAGAAGCGAGGCAAGATTGAAGAAGGCAGAGCAGCCTATTCCATAGTTTGTATGAGAACAGTCTTATAAGGACCTTTCGCTGCACAGATTGCAGAAACCAGCCTCATCCCGGCATCGCGTCCAATTAGTAGCAAAACTGCGGTGGCGGGCGAGCTGCATTGAACTGAACCTTTGGCCACTGTTGGAGATGGACCGCTGAGAGCGGTGTTACAGTCTAGAATGCTTCCATTTCAGCGATGCTGGTGGGTTTCGTACATACAGCTTTCCCTGATCTCGCCTGTTTCTGGACAACCTGAAGACTGTGCCTTAATCAAGACTCAATGCGCGCTAGAAGAGACCCGGGCACCCCAAATTTGATGAGCTTGCCATGTCGGAACATTTATATCCCTACGCCGCTTGCCTATTGCATGAAGAGCCTATTCCACTGTGCAATGCTCCGATGCTGTGTCTTGAAGTCATTGCCGAGAATGGTCCTGGCATTCGCATTGGGTTCGCGATGCCCTTGAAGTGAAATAAAAAACGGGTCTGTGGCCGAGGTCGGAAAGAAATCCGCAAGACGGTAGCCTAACTTCAGCGGAGACCTTCTGGCTTTCCGGGGACCCGGCTGCTAGCAGGCTAGCCTCGAAACATGCTGACCATCAGCGCTGCTCCGATAGCTCGAAGGCCCCACCAGGACGAGACAACGGCCACCGACCTGTCTCTTTGCTGCTTATTGACTGGCTCCCCGCATGTGCCATCGACGGCCGCATCGGAGGGGCTTGGCGACTGCGGTCCGATGATCGGAGTTTCGCAGACTTCCAGTGGTTTGTGCCTTTGCTGGCTGGGACGATGAAAGTCAGGACTGATGATAAATTTAATGCCGGGACCGATCCTTACTGTGCCTTCTCCAATCCTCCGTCTTCTGCTGTCTGCATTGTCAATTGAGCGTCGTGCCAAGATACCCGCAAGCTTCGGTTTGCCCCCCTCAAGTTTTTTTCTTTGACCCCCCCTTCTGCCCCTCTCCAATTGGGGTGGCGGCTCAACACCAGCAGACCGACGAATAGGATCACCCACAATTTCGTCGCGGCGTCATTAGTTCTCATTTGGGCCTCTATTGACTTCGTTGTGCTCGGCCCTGATCCATCTCCTTCTTCCTTATTTTCCCACAATCTTGTTTGCTGGACATTCGTCACGATGCCTGGTGCAGAAGAGAACCCTCAATCCTTGTACGACAAAGTTTTGTCAAATCATATCGTCGACGAGAAGCTCGACGGCACGGTCCTTCTATATATTGGTACGCATGATCCGCAGCGCACGTGCAAAGGATGCAATTGTGTGACGCGACCGCTAAGTTTTATTTGTAGATCGACATTTGGTTCACGAGGTGACATCGCCAGTACGTATGCGACGGACTCACACCACGCTGGACACGTTCCGCTCAGTTCGGGAGGAGTGGCACTAGGAAGTGACACGAAGCTGACAGGCATGATCTAGCAAGCTTTCGAGGGTCTGAAAAATGCAGGGAGGAAAGTGCGCCGACCTGATTGCACTTTGGCCACAACTGACCACGTATGCTACTGAAACGTTGACCTTGTTCGGTTCCCTATTGTCCCGTGTCTGACGAATTCTCTCAGAATGTGCCAACCACCTCGAGGAAAGGCATGAAGGATATCGCCAGCTTCATCGAAGAAGACGATTCAAGAACTCAGTGTGTCACTTTGGAAGAAAATGTGAAGGAGTTTGGCATCACGTATTTTGGCCTCGGTGATAAGCGTCAGGGCATCGTCCACGTTATCGGACCAGAGCAAGGTTTTACCCTGCCCGGGACCACTGTAGTCTGCGGTGACAGTCATACCTCGACTCACGGCGCATTCGGCTCCCTCGCGTTCGGCATCGGTACCAGTGAGGTCGAGCACGTCTTGGCCACGCAGTGCTTGATCACCAAGCGAAGCAAGAACATGCGGATTCAAGTCGACGGCGAACTGGCTCCCGGGGTGAGCTCCAAGGATGTTGTCCTTCACGCCATCGGCAAGATTGGCACTGCTGGCGGCACTGGAGCTGTCATTGAATTCTGCGGCTCAGTCATTCGCAATCTCAGCATGGAAGCCCGAATGTCCATCTGCAATATGTCAATCGAAGGTGGCGCACGCGCCGGGATGGTTGCGCCTGATGAGACCACTTTTGAGTATCTCAAGGGCCGCCCCTTGGCCCCCAAGTACGGCTCGGAGGAGTGGGATAAGGCCACCGCCTATTGGAGATCTCTGCAATCCGATCCAGACGCCAAATACGATGTTGATGTTTTCATAGACGCCAAAGACATTATCCCAACTGTCACTTGGGGCACGTCTCCTGAGGATGTTGTCCCCATCACTGATACTGTTCCTGATCCTGAGACCTTCTCTACCGAGTCCAAAAAGGTCGCTGGGCGCAGGATGCTTGAATACATGGGCTTGAAGGCTGGGACTCCCATGGAAGAAATCGTTGTCGACAAGGTGTTCATCGGCTCCTGCACCAACTCGCGCATTGAAGACCTGCGGGCTGCGGCTCATGTGGTCAAGGGCAAGAAGATCGCTGGTAATATCAAGCGCGCTATGGTGGTTCCTGGATCTGGCCTTGTCAAGACCCAGGCTGAAGGAGAGGGCATTGATCAGGTGTTCATCGACGCTGGATTTGAATGGCGCGAAGCTGGCTGCAGCATGTGTCTCGGCATGAATCCTGACATCTTGGCTCCTCAAGAACGCTGCGCGAGTACCTCGAACCGTAATTTTGAGGGTCGTCAGGGTGCCGGGGGCCGCACTCATTTGATGTCACCGGTCATGGCCGCTGCTGCTGCCATCACCGGCAAGCTTGCGGACGTCCGCAAATTGTCCGACTTCTCCGCGAGTGCTCAATCCCAGGCACCTGTCACAGGTTCACATTCTGGAAAGGCCCATGTCGACGAGCGAGTCGTCGATGATGCCCACGAACGCGAAGCCATCGCCGACCAGCCCGAGGATTCTCAGCCTCATACCAACACCCTGGTGAGCGGCAGCACTGGCACGTCTGCCGGGCTGCCCAAGTTCTTGAGTCTCAAGGGCATCACTGCCCCGCTTGATAGAGCCAACGTCGATACCGACGCCATCATTCCCAAGCAATTTCTGAAGACCATAAAGCGCACCGGTCTCGGCACAGCGTTGTTCCACGCGTTGCGTTACAACGAGGATGGTAGCGATAATCCTGAATTCGTGCTGAACAAGGAGCCCTATCGAAGTGCCAAGATCCTCGTGTGCACTGGACCTAATTTTGGATGCGGCTCGTCGCGCGAGCACGCACCCTGGGCCCTTCTAGACTTTGGCATTAAGTGCGTAATTGCACCGTCTTTCGCCGACATCTTCTTCAACAATACGTTCAAGAATGGCATGCTGCCCATCAGAATCGAGAACAAGGCTGATCTCGATGCCATCGCTGCCGAAGCCCGTGCCGGCCGCGAAATCGAAGTCGACTTACCAAACCAACAGATCAAAAACTCAACAGGGACGCGAATCTGTTCGTTTGACGTGGAGGAGTTTCGCAAGCACTGCCTGATCAATGGATTAGATGACATTGGTTTAACCATGCAGATGGAAGACAAGATCACTGCGTTTGAGAGAAAAATGACTCTGAATACTCCGTGGCTCGATGGGAAGGCTTACTTGAAGAGACCAGGTCAGGGCGGCAGACTAGCTGCCAAGGCGGTTCCAGTACCCAAGACGAACAGGGGCGAAGAAAAGAAAGAGCCGCTGGAGTGGTAGTAACACGTTTAGGGATGGCAAGACAAAAACAGCAATGTGTTGGCTGCTCAGCAAATGTGATTTCAGGATGATGAAGCCAAGGAGGATCAAAAAGTACATGTTTACTGACCATCTTGCGTGGGGAACGACGTGAATGCTTCGTCACGCCCGTTGTCTGCGCACTGTGACACGCTTCCCCAAGGGAAATGAATCGCTGTTCTACTCGATCAATATACCTCTATAGCCATCGTGAGCCTCGGAGTCATATTCCTTCGGGCCATTTTCCTCATAAGTGTTGTTCCTCGTACCCGGCTTAGCAGGCAGTCGCACCAGGCATCGCGACTGAAGTCGCCAGGCGCCTCGCCGCAGCTGCGTGCGCCTTCCATGAAGGAGTCGCCCAGTCTTTGAATTCCCTGCATGTGGCTATTTAGTGTCCGTACGACAGCATCAGCGGAGCTCCCGACGAATAAAGTCCGAACTGCGATAGCTTCCGCGACAAGGCACTTCAAGGATTAATACTGGTTCCGACATGCCAGCAGGAATATGCTCGCTCGCTGATTCGAGTATCTGGACACTTCGACGATAAATGCTGGCTACTGCCAGCAGCAAATAGTCGCAGGGGCACGTCTCATCATTCATCACAGACGAGGCAGCAACTGCGAAGGGACTAGCATTGCTACTGCGCATCAAGTTACACTAGCATCTCCGAAGATTCCATGAGGAATTATGCATCCTTGAACGGCGATTCTGTCAACTCCGGACCCTTAATCACCTTGTCACGTAAGGAGCACCATCACCACCACGAGATCCTTGACTACTTGTCGGCTGGCTCGAAAGCCTCACATGAAGCTCTTCGTTCTCAAGTCACGTACTGGTTCTAGTCCTAATAGAATAGCACTCGGTCAGTGTTTACTTGCAGAATGCCGAAATTTTCACCCCCCCCTTTTCTTGCGATGGAGAAGCTGCTGGCCGAGCGCATATCATGTCCATTATGGTGTGGCACATGTAAAAGACAATAGATTACGGAGGTGCGATTTAAAAGCCTAGTCCTTTTCACAATTGCCATGCATGACCATGATAGCACACCCGGGTAGCCTGATCACCGGATCAAAGCCTATATTTGAATAATCATAGATCTTTTGCCGATAGAGGTAGTGTTCTAAATCTTCGTCCTGCATTTTCACAAAAGGAGAACCCATTTTCGCGACTACAGATGCGCCAGCGGCAAGTATCATCAGGTCGCGAAGCCCCACGCGCGCGCTTCCGTGGCAGGTCGATGCCGTGCGGGGGGACGAGACTCTCATGCGCAGCGGGAAGGCCACTCACTTCCCGGACCTGTTGAGGAAGTCTCGATGGTTCCGGAACCAGGATGCTATGACCCAGGCTCGAGGGATTTGTGGGTGGTCTTGCCGGCAAGAATGGCTTTTCCCGGACGGGGGGAGGGAGGGGGCAGCGTGTCTGCTAGAGCTTGACCCGAACAGACTCTGCCCATGGATATTGCGGCCATGTGGACCAGAATTGGAGCAAGAGACGGCAATCCGAGATATCGCTATCTCGCTTTTCTCGAGCAGGGTTACCCGTGAGCCCTGCATGTGACTATGCAACCTGGAACAGGCTGGACAGACGGGCCGGAGACGTACATACGTGACGAGACCACAGTCTGGCAACGGATCTCTGCTACTTATCAAGGCCTGGCTCGCCACTGCATTTGATGCCCTTTTCTTCAAATATCAGCACTGCGCGATACTATTCTATCGCTTGCCGTTGGTCTCTTCTCATGGACAGAGAGACCAAGAACTGGGGCTTTCAGAATCAAACCGCATCTCTGCCGTGAGCACGTTGTCAGGCCCCAGATCCGGCATTTCAAAATGGCTCGTCGCATGCCTGCACGCGATCTCGCAGCAAGTTGCAGATGTACACTTGCCGCAACTGCATGCACGCAGTGTAGTCGCATTCGAAGCTGTGTATCGAGATTGCGATGGAGTCTAGCCGCCGGTTTTGCATCAGAAAAGAAGGCGATTCCACTAGCGGTGCGGAGTTTGGATGACCTGTGGCGTACACGTGTGCCAAATGATGGCCCACGATCCCAGAATCTGTCATGTTTGATCGCGATTGATATCGGACGACTCTAGGATTTCGGGCCACTGAGGAGTTGGCCTACCCTAGACATCTCGACCAAGCCGTGCTGTTCACCGCCTGTTTGGGCCGCCCACAGCTTCGGCCTTCCCGCGGATTACTGCGCTGCCAACTTCTGCACATTATCTGCTGGATCAAGATCCCGGCTGCAACGCATGAATTCAGCTGCACCTGTGCATATTTCAGCCCCAAATTGTCATCATGGAACATTTCATTGTTCAAGCACAGCATTCCGGAGCCATCAATCACGCGCACAGCTTCTCGTTTCCTCCGACAGCGGTTCATTTTGCCAAGGAGATCCGTATAACCATCACCGTTGTGGCCGTTGCCTGGGTCACCGTCAGAGCCCTGGACTTGTGGAAGCGCGAGAGGGAAAATCAGTGATATGGACGCACGAAACTTGCTATTGAACTTTGGTCTAGGATGAGGATGGCTCGCCTCAGCTCAAGGCCTCGACGGCGTACCTTTTCCGGCGTGGCCGATGCGTCCAGGCAACCCAACATGTACGGGACGAGGTCCCATGACCACTGAGGCGGGAAGCGATGATGAAATCATTCCTGGTCCGATATCGTCTGGAAGGAGCGACTTAGTCTGTTGGCCGCGCAGTGGGTAAAGTAGAATTCGGTGCATCACTTTTCGCCACATTTCTGGAGAAGGACGGCAGAGTCTTCTTGCTCCGCCTTCGCCCAAAATTGCCGTTAGATTCCCTGGCCATGCTCGGCCCCATCACAGTCGAGACAATGGGTCAACATTAGAACAGAGGCGCGAATCCCCGGTTATTCTCAAGACGCATCGGACTAGCAGCCGGAAAGTCTGCACTCGACCCCAATAGAGTGATTTCACAAAATTGCATGATGCATATCTAGAATTAATGTCTTCTGCTCTACCTCTTCATATCTAAATCTCTTTTGATGCAAAAAGATATGCGCGAACAAACAAAAGTCAAAATCGTCATCTACTCATAACAGCTCTCAGAACGCCAATGGGCGACTAATCAAATTCCTTGTCATTTCCGTTTCTTCTGGCGGGGAATTGATCGACTTGTGTCGTCGCAAAGTGGCGGGCGCTTACTCCGTTCTCAAAGAGCATATCGAGCTCACCATAGGTGCGGCCCTTGGGCTCAGGGAGACGGAAGTATGCCCAGATAAGGATGAGGAGGCACCAGCTGGCCCAGAAAAGACCCGTCTTGGCGCCCCAATTCCAAGAATTTCGGCCCAGCATGCGGGGCATCAGGGCGTTGTTGACCAAGCTGGCCATGTTATTGAAGTTGCGGGCCAGCACGATTGTCTTGGCCTTGAGACGGGTTGATGGGATTTCGGCGACGATAGTGTAGCAAATGGGGCCGATGGCCATGTCGTACACGAAGGTGTAGAACACGAGCAAGCTGCCAATTGCCCAGCTCGCGCCCGTGTTTGAGCGATCTACAAACCCGAGCGCTCCAACGATGACCAGGATGACGAAGAGGGAGGACATGCCGGCAAGGTATATCGTGCGGCGACCGATCCGGGACATCCAAAACCAGGACAGAATGACGCCAATGGCCCCAACGCCGTACTGGAGCACATTGAAGTCCAGAGATTTCTCAGGCGAGAGGCCTGCCTCCAGGTAAAATTGGACAGAGTATCCCATCAGCACACTGCCGCACAAAGCCTGGGCCGTATAGCTGATGGAGGCGATTTCTGTTCTACGCAGATCGCTGCGCATAAAGCAATGCTGATAGTTTGTGCCGGCGGAGTGCTGCTTTTCAAGCTCATCCGTAGCCCTGAGCATCGAAACTTGAGCGTCGGGGTTGAACGGGATGTCGCACTTGGAAACAAGTTGCATGATGGCCTTTCGAGCTTCGTCGAACCGTTGTTTCCGGACGAGCCACCACGGCGACTCAGGCGCAAGTAAAGTGCCAATGATGATGAAGGGAGGCCATGCCCACTGGAGGGCAAACGGAATGCGGTAGGACCAGTCGCCGCCCATGCTGCTGAAGCCACGCAGTACCCCGGCAGCAATCAATTGGCCAATGACCCAGCAGAGGTTCACATATGCCGTTAGGTAGGGGCGCAAGATGACAGGTGCGATATCCGAAGCGTACGCGAGCGCGATGGTCTGGAAGACCCCCCAGGGAATGCCTAGCAGAATATTGCCGGCAAGCAAGGTGGGCAGATTCTTTGCGAAGAAAGGGAAGAAGACAAGGGACACCATGAGCATCTGCGACGCGATCATGGTCTTCCTGTAGCCGATGGCATCAGACACCCAGCCGTTGAGGTAAAGGCCAACGATTTGGCCGCACATGCCGCCGACTTGGATGTACGTTTGCCAATCGGCGGACACTATTTTATTCCCGTGCGAATCGACTTGATCGCCAAACTTATTCTTGAAGCTAAGGGCGGGCGTTGTTAGGCATTGCGTGGTCGATTGATCCGACAGATGAGATAAAAGAGGGAGCACTTACGCATCATAGCCGTAGAAGCTTCCCAGCAGAGAAAGGTCGTAACCCTCCATGATGATGGCGGTGGAGAATAGTAGCGAGAACCCGATGGCCTTGGGGTATAACCGTAAACTATCACGCAAGGTGAGGGTGTGCTCGAGGTCGGTAGCATCCTTTGCGTCAGCCTCATTTGCGAGTGCAACGTCCTCGACTTGCGTCGGGGACAGCTTGGGAGACACCGCCATGGCAGAAGGCGAATATTGCAATTGGGAAGGGAATTGATTGTGAGACGGAACGGCGCGCAGATGAGATTGATTGTAGGGGTCAAGGGGACGAAAGACCGAGCCAAAGCAAGGTCTCAAAGAGACAGGATGATAAAGGTTCAGACACGTGTTAGTCGATGAGAAGAAACTCGGGGTAAGCCTGGGGGAATCTGGGGGTTTTATCCACACTGCGATGGCAACTTCTCCAGGAAATCTCCGCGCCCTGAGGTAGCATCGAGACGGCAAGACTTCTATTGCAGGGGAAGGACGAGCACGCGACCCAGTCCGACGCAAGACGGAGTGGACAAGGCAGGCCGCACCCTGGAGCTCGTGGGTCTACACCGAAAAAAAAAAAAAAAACAGGAGAAAAGGCGAGACCGGTGAGGAGGACGCCGGTATGCGGCATCGCCCTGCGGTTTATCGTCCTTTGGCGCCGATCTCCAGAGTGGCTTGGTGAGACATGCTCTTTGCTCCAGCAATCCCGTCGGCCCGACAAACTATTTCCTGTCTCGGGATCCCGTCGATCAGGGGCTTCCGTGCATTTGCCCCATTGGGTTACACAGATCGTGGTGCCCCGTGTCTTGGCCGTGGAGTACGGCTCTGGTCTGCTGACCTCTGGGATGCCCGTGAACTGACTTTCGATTCGTCCACGGCGATGGACGAGACGGCCATCCCGGTTGCGGTGAAGTGATGGCACTTTTTTTCTCATTGATATCACAAGGCAAGCGATTCGCAGGCAAAAGTGCATCCACGTATAACACGACAAAAATACATCATAGGTCGGAGATGTAGGGTGTGTGAAAAGGAGGGGCGAAGAGGCAAAAAAAAGATGTAATTAATGATTAAGAGTAAGCCAGCCATCCGTGCCACACACTCCGGAGCTGTTCCGCTCTCGACATCGAGATGTATGCCGTCTGCGACAGCCGTCTCTGCACTTCGGCAAACTTGCCGGCCGGCGCCCTCTTCTCGAACAGCAGATCGAGCTCGAGATAGGAGAGGCCTCTTGTTTCCGGCAGGCGGAAGTAGCTCCAGGTGAGACACAGCAGCGCCGTGGCGGCATATACAAAGCATGACTTGCCCCCCAGTCTGAACGCCGTTGGGTTCAGCATTTGTGGCGCCACAACGTTGTTGACCATGGTGAACAGGTTATACACTACTCGGGCAAGGGCTACAGTCTTGACACGGAGGCGCGTCGAGGGGATCTCAGCGACAATGATGTAGCAGACTGGTCCGATGGTGACGTTGTACACGCACGTCATGAAAATAATGAGCGAGCCCAGCAGCCAATTGAGCGCGTTGCTCCCCTCCAGGACGACAGACAGTATGCCGGCTGTCGTCAGAATGGCCACAGATGTGACAAGGCCCGAGAGATATAGCCTGCGGCGCCCAACCAGGGACACCAGGACCCAGGACACCATCCCCCCCGCGATCCCCACGCCGTACATTCCCGTCGCCAGACTGAAGGACTTGGACACCTCGAAGCCGGCCTGCTCGAGGAAGTACGGCGCGTAGCCCGTCAGCGTCGCGCCACACAGCGCCTGGCATGACCAGGTGATGCATGAGATCTCGGTTCTCCGGAGGTTGGGCCCCCGGAAGAGGTCGAGGTAGCTGGAGCCGCCGTAGTTGAGCTCCTTCTCTATCGTGTTGACGTGCTGCATTATCGCAACCGCGTCATTCACATTGAGATGATTGGTGTTGGAGAGTCTGCTCAGAGACTGCTCGGCTTCCGCTTGCCTGCCGTGGCGAATGAGCCACCCTGTGAGAAAGAAGGGGACACCGAATTAGCCGCCAAACCCTCTTTTTTTTTTTTTGTTCCCCAACACACTCTCCGCTCACGGTCTCCTTCTCCGCAATGCAACACTCTCAAAGGCTTACAGGGACTTTCCGGAGCGAACATGACGCACAGGAACAGAGGCACAGCCCAGGCCCATTGCAGGGCGAATGGCAAGCGGTAGGACCATTCCGTCGTGTTGTGGATGAGCGAACGAAGAACGCCGGTGCCCACCAACTGTCCAACGAGCCAACACATGTTGACGTTGCTCAGGATGTAAGCTCGCATGGCTGCAGGCACGACCTCGGCAGCATACGTCGCAGCCAACGTCTGGATGGCACCCCATGGGAAGCCTGCATTCGTCATAAGTCAGCCTTGGTTTCCCTTTTTTTTTTTTTTTTTTTTTTTTCCTTTCATGCCGGACATTGCTAGGGTTGCGCAAGATGTGGGCTCTTTTCATTTCTCATTTTTCATTTTTTTTTTTGTTTTCTTGTTGGTGACGGTCAATCAGTCAATGACGACAGCAAGGAGAGAAAAATCGTACCACAAAGAGCCTGCGCCGCCAATAAAACGCCGATGTTGGGCGCGAAAAAGGCTGGCAGCACCGCAAGACACAGCCACGTCAGACATGCCAGCATTGTCTTGCGGTAGCCGATGGCGTACGACACGTAACCGTACAGAAGCAGGCCCAGGATTTCGCAGCCAACAGCGCCGTTTTGCAGGCCCATCTGCCAGAGCGGAGATATCTCGTAAGGTCGGGCTTGCGTCGTTGCGTCGCCCAGTAGTGGCGGCGGCGATGATTTGGGCTGCCCGTACTTTTGCCGAAATGACGGGAAGGCGATGAAACCCGAGATGAGCGACTTTCCATAGGCTTCCATGACGACGGTGAGGAAGAGCAGCATCGACCAGGCGATTGCCTTGGGGTAGTGTCGTAGACAGGCCGAAAGCGTCAGTTGCTTTTCGGCAGACAGACCCCGTCTCACGCGGGCCCCGGTCTCGTCGGAGCTGACAGACGCCCGAGGGAGCCACAGGATGTTGCTGACGGCTTGCGTGTACAGACTTGGCCTCTGTAGGGTGAAGCACCCGACCTGATTGGTATTGGCGTGGACATTTTGGGTTTCGGGTATAGCCGTCTCTTGGTGGGAAAACACAATCTTGGAGTTGAGGGATACCAGGACGACTTCTTCTTCATCGTCCACCCCACTAATGTTGTCGATGTGGGAACCGGGTGGCATTTCGAGCCCTTTTTTTTTCCTCCTCTCCTTTCTCACTCATCGACTTTGATAAGACGAGATGAGATGAGACGAGATGAAGACGGGGGGCCGCAACAGGAGCCACTTTTTGCTCAGGTCCTCTCCCACAATCGCTGCAGTTCTGCGCAGAGTTGGTCAAGTCAGACGTCTACTTATATCAAGCCTCGCAGCCAGTGGCACTTTTACTGCGACGCTGCGCTCCATCTGGATTGCGACAAAGTTTCCCATGGAGAAAGTTGGCATCCAGCCCAGCCGCGCGCGCGCCCTGGGCCAAATACTTTCCCCC
>JAPFUF010000180.1:0-71497 GCA_030780645.1 Aschersonia sp. MBC 508 | reverse complement strand
TGCCAAGCCCATGTTCGAAAAAGACTGCATATCCAATGAATTGCTTCTTGTTCGTCCTGATGATAGAAACCGGACAGGGGGAGGAGGACCGGGGGGGGGAGGGACGGGTAGAGGAAAGAGGAGCGGGGCTTGGCAAAGGGCGGCTTGAACCCGAGCCAATGCGGCAATCTTGATATGCATCACGTCTTACATCGATATTGCAGGCCTCGCTTTCCCTTTCACTCCGTCATAAGTCTAATTCCGTAATGTCGCATGTCTCCGCTCACTTTCTCCCCAGGCCACGGTTCGCACGAGCGGTGCATCACGAGGGACAAGGCAGTGAGCAGCAGCACAGTATTGCCTCCGGACGATGTCGGCGTTGTTTCTCAGACTGTCGGGAATATACCACACCATTTTGAGCCAGCCAGCGCTGCCTAATCGTTGCATAGCTGGCTAAGCTGCATGTCTTTTGAAGAAACTTTGTCACCGGCTGCAAGGACTCCGCACTTCGTCGATTTCGATGAGCAAAATGGGTATGTGACGAGCCATCTGAGCCTTGAAGGTACGTTTCTCTTGCCCCGGCACAAGCGTTTCATTCTCCGGGGTGCTAGCAAACGGAAATGGGGAAGGTCTTGGCAGTCTGCACCTTCAATAGAGCCGTTTCTCATCACAAAGGCCCGCCAAGTTGGGTTCCCGACTTTTTTCCCACAGCGGTGTAGGTGAATGCTGACGGATAACCCTTTCCTGCCCAGCGTCCCATGTCGCAGTATAAGACAGCCCCTTCATTGATGGCGCGCGGTCGACCCCGACGCTGCGAGTTTCTGCCGAACATAAGGCTGAGAACGCAATTTCATGCGGATAAGACGGTATGTATTCACCACGTTATGACTTCGCTTCGATGCTTTGTTGATGCCTCGCATCGTCCAGCATTCAAGGTCAGAGGACGCGAGCTTTCGTCTTTGTGCGTCGGTGATATGTCATACCTACTTTCCACCTAGTTCCCGCCGACTATTGCCCGGAAGCGCAGAGACGATGGACAGAAACTGATGTCTTAGCACCTGCTGAAGCCGGCCGGCGCCGTGACAGCCGCCTGAAGACATCTACTCGCCATGAGCATATTCATTCTGAACCTGGCCATTGCATTGAAACTTTAGCTGGAGCTCCTTCGTTCTTCTGGTGTGTTGAAGACAAGAGAATGTGCGAGTGACAGGGGCTTCGGAGTGTTGGCCAATCCCTCGTTCTTCGGCGTAGAAGAACGTCACATCCCAATTTATTGCCCCTGCAAATGCGTGAAGCAGCAGCTATTCAATCCCAAGCGGCTTTCGTGAACGCACACTTGACATTCGACTCCGGTGAGGCCAGTGAAAGCTCCAAGCGCCGCCGACAAATTTGTACCAAAACACAGGCATACATGGTTTTGATATGATCTCTAAGGAAATGAATGAATAGGAGTGATTTTTTTTTTTGAGTCGGCTAATCATTCTATGTAGGACAGTTCGGAAATCCCCCAAGACAGGATTGACAACAGTCCAGCCCCCTCTGTCGCGACAGGAATAAAATTGGAGGCGTAACGTAGGTCATGGGCAATTCTCCCACGTTTGGAGTGATGTGGTCTTCTGAATTACCTGTATCTACTGCAAACAACCTCTTGACACACCTCCTCCCACAACCCTTACAACCCTTAAATAATTGCAGACGTCGAAGCAAATGTGAGTAGGCTCGGCGCCGTACCAATCCGATCAGAACAAATACAAAACAAAGAATCAGACGGACATACTCGCAGTGTCGCAGAGACTGTCCCGTCTAACTCTTGTACGGTAATCGCAGTGACCACACACGCAGAGAAAAAGCTAAAATACAGGGAGTCAGAATACCGTTGACTGGAGAGTATGAGCGAAACCAAAATGAGCCTGAAAAATCGCCTCGCCATACTATTCCTGTGACGCTGTACATTTTCGAACTTCATCGAAGCTTCACTGTCCCACACGGCTGGAAGAATTTCATCATCGCCTGCTACACGAATACCTGATGAGTTCTCAGCTGATCGACCCGGTCAATGATAGCATCATGGTCAACTTAAATCGATCCAAAGTCTGTGGAGATTGCCGCCTCCAAGCTTCCGGTGCCGTTTTTTGGCCCGCATTTTCTCTGCGACAACTTCCTTCTGCGGCGCACTCTCATGCCGGTGTGCTGGAAACGATCGAGATAGAGCCCTTCTTCTAGTTTCAGGCCATTGACTAGTTTGAACTCGATATCGCCTGCGTTGATGCACATGTTTCGCGAGCCACCAAACTGCAGGAAACAGTCGAGAATCCGCTGGTACCGCCCTCGCTCGATCTCTTCCCAAGCCTTACGGAGGATCACTTCCTGTACGAGAAAATGAGTGATTAACCAAAGCTGATCTTCGCCGTGGCGGCAGGCGAACCGGATTGCAGCGGGCCTGCTTACATCTTTTGGAAGCCATTGCATATACTTTCTACGTGGACAACTGAACTTCATCTGAAGCATCTCCTTGCTGTGGTTCCCGTCGAATTTCTTGGCAAAGTCGTCTTGTATGCAGTCCCACATAGGATGGCCTTGATTGTCACAACGGTGCCAGCGGGGTTCAAGAAGAATGCGATCTTCATCGGGGCAACAATCTTTCAATGCAGGACGCACCTCTTCACCGTCACAATTCAGGTGGTCTTTGCGCGCGACAGGCTCTCTGCTTGAGCTCTGCACCTGGAGGTCTTGTGGCCGACGTTTCCTATTCCGTTTGTTGCTCACGCCGTTTGCCGTACTGTCAACGGACAGACATGGAGGGCTTGTTTCCTCCCCGTCAAGTACGCACTCAACGTCCATGAAAATACCGTTAGAGCCCTGATTGCGCGTTCGTCGTGATATTGTGTGTCGGTGGTCGTTGTACCGTTCCCTCGTGGCAAGTGTCATAGGACGGTCCATGTCAAGCGAGTGATGGCTTGGACGCGCCGACATGTCGTTTTGGTGCGTCAATGGGCTATGACCGGCATCAGAAGGTGATTCATGTTGCCAGATAGAACGCTCTGAAATGCTGTCATTGCCCATGCATGGCTCCAGGGGCGCTGGCATGCATCGTTCGGATATGACATCGCTGGACCCAGTACATCTTGTTGTTTGCGAAGGAAGGTAAATTTCGCTGTGGTGGCTACTCAGTTCAGAAGGAAATGTATTGGAGCTAATTTGCTGTCGATACAAGTTCGGGCTGCCGGGAGGTCTTGATGCATGGGGAAGAGTGCATTGAGAGGAATCACAGTAGTAGTCTGTGAGACGGGTATCGTGGCGCAGTGGCGGAGAAACTAGGGAGGAGATTGGCGTGACCAGGACGGGATCGTACTGCGCGGCAACAGTAGAATCGGTCACCTGGGAAATGTTGTCGTATCAGCCAGCGTCTGAGAGAGAAAAGAAAGCAACACATGGGTAGAGCTCAAACGTTGCTTACACCGGAATAGGGGGCAAGAACCGACTGGATGCTCGCCACAGACGGAGCACCGTCGAACAGACAGCGGGGATATGGAGAGGAAGCGTTTGATGGAGCAAAAAGCACTATTTTTGCCTCAAGCATGATTTGTTGATCCAGGAGATGACTTGTTTGACTTCCGAAAGTTTCATAGAAGCCTTGCAAACGGACTGTTGGCTAGACGCATCAACTTGGGCGAGAAACATCTGTCGTGGAAGAACGGCTCAGAGAGTAGACTCTGATGGGATGCGACGTGACTTGAATGAATTCTCCCAACGGTCTTAAAAGGAAGGGTCTTTGTGGCGCAGGGCAGCTGTTGAACGACTGCATCTGAGAATCTTAAGTCAAAGACAAGATCAAGGGCTGATGGTGAACCGACTTCAAGAGAGTGCAGCTTGGGTAAATGATTTGCGACAAGGTCACCTAGCAGAGGGATGACGCGGCTGAATGGAGAAGAAAAGTGAGATAGAATTGAACAAGCGGACCAGACAGTCTGACGGACAGGAGCTGTGGTTGCGAACCGCTCCTCGAGTCGAACTCAATCCGACAGATGTTCTTATAGAAGAATAAGGGCTGCCCGATGTCGACATTGCGTGGGACTCTCGAGACCCGGCAGCCATCCGTGAGTAAAAGCCGCGTTGAAGGAGGGGTGGTTCTACGAGCGAAGTGGGAGTGTAGTTGTTGCAAGGATGTCTTCAAATTGGTAGCAAGCGTGTAATCTCTTTCTCATCCCGACTTCGACATGGTATGGGGCAACACGGGCGAGGCATGGCAAGGATAGCATCCGTCATCCATGACTGGGACCCCTACCTAGACCCCTGCCTAGAATCTGCCCGTGACCCACCCTTGCCAGGCAGCTCATCAAGCAGGATCACGGACCTATATTTCCCCTCCGCCCCCAAGACATCTGGACATGGCCCATTTGCAGGGTGGGTTCTGGATATGAAGCCCTCATCTGCTGCGAATCGCATCACACATGGCAGACTCCATCGTCAACTCGTCAGAGCCTCTGGCTGGAACAAATCATCCGAGTCTAGACCAGCGGGTCAGCATTGCGTTCATTGTGATTGATACCTGCTTCTTGATGGTCCTTTTTGTAAGTCGGATGTTCAATCCGCTCGCTGTGCCCATGCCCATGGTGGTGTGCAACACTTTCTGCTACGTGTTTTGCATGGGAAGCGCTGCGGCAGGAATCTGTGAGTCTCACCCATCCTTGCCCTCTCATGATGCGAGAACTTCGCACTCGTTGGATCTCGAGTCCATTCACCGAACGGGTGCGTCGAGCGGGCTAACACTCGACAGTGATGGTCAAGATTGGCGGCGTAGGACACCACGCCGCAAGCCTACCAGCCACGACAATTCAGACGTGGCTCCAACTGTCCAAGATTCTTGAGTTCACCTACATGCCTGCGGTTCTGTTCGCCAAGCTTGCGACTCTTTTCCTATACCATGCCATTTTTGCCATCAGGGTCTACCGCCTCATCATCCTTGGCATTGGTGCAGTTCTCGTCCTTCAAGCTGTGATCTTCTCGATCCTTGCCTGTACGATATGCCGGCCTTTCAGGTATTTTTGGACCCAAGCGCTGAACGTGAACGATGGAACATGCGGCGACGTGATGCTTTTCTACAAAAGCTATAGCATTCCGAGTTTGGTCACGGACTTGTGCATGCTGCTGCTTCCTTTGCCGATTATTTGGAGGCTGCGAATGCCACGGATAGAAAGATTCGGCCTGTTGCTGACCCTTCTGGCTGCTTCGCTGTAAGTCACGCATCTGACCTCAACACGCCTGTGCGCTGGATCCGCATCGAGGGAAGACGATTGACAAGACTACGCAGGGGAATCATCACGTGCATTCTTCGCTTTTGCGTCTTCTTCACAGTGCCACTCTTCTCAGACCCGACGTGGTACGCCTCGGGTGCACCCATGATCTATGCCCTTGTTGAACCCTCTGGCTACATGATCGCCAGCATCTTGCCTACCACACGGCATCTTGTCCACCGGATACGCAGGCGACTCCAGCCGATCGCGCGGCGACATGCGGAGACGTTGTCTCCATCAAATGACCCAGGCTCCCCCACTCCTGCGGCAGCCGTCGACCAGCAAGTGGAGAGGCGCATCGATCTCTCGAACGGTATAGATTCGAAAGATACTGAAATGCATTGCTTTCCATCTTTGAGCCAAGAGTCACTCGCTCCTTGCGGTTGAATTGGAGCAGTCGGTTCATATCAAGGTCGGGCTCAATTACCTTGCCGTATTTGGACTGGCTGCCCGTAACGACAAAGCTGTTTGGCCAGACAAGGCACTGCAGGAGACTCTTGTGCCGTGAGCATTTGTGAGATGCAGTCATATTAAACCTTCCACAAAGAACACCGAACGAAGTTGAAATATGCAACATGGCAAGAGTCTGCTGGCCTCGGTGGCTGAGTTCTGTGAGGTCTCACTCATGCGCAGCGTGGACCGTTCGTTGCTCAAAAATCATTTGAAGGGGTTGACAGCATCAGATTGCGCACGAAATCATTGCGGTGAAAGTCGGACAAAGTCGGACAGGACAGAGTGAAACTCCTGCCGAGTCCGAATGTAGCAGGCAAACTTGACAAGTAGACTGTAGAGATGCTGTAGACAATTTCGTTTTTTTTAACGTGACATAGCTGTGCGCCTTCGACTTGTAAATCTTGCAAATGGGCAAACGCACATGGAAACTGTGGCTGGCCCGCAATGTGGCGTGCGAAACTTTCCTGCTGGAAGGTGGTGTTTCGGAGTGAGCTGATCTTGCGCAGCACAGGACCAGCAGACGTTGACGCTCGAAATGGGTGGTAGGTACGCGATCGACAGCGAGTTTTGCACCGGATCGTGGCGCCGACACAGGAGGATGCGGTCAGAGCCGCTGGAGCTGCGAAACATCTTCGTTAAAGTGTATCACTCCCCATAGCGAAGGCACACGTCAAAACGACCATCGACTGTGATCGCCATCTGCTGAAACAGTTCCGGGCGCCTGAAGAGCCTTTCGCGCCGACGGAGATTTTGTCTCCGTACCGATTTCGAGCGGCTGCTGTGACAAGAATGTAAAGGAGCTGCGTTGGGATCCCGACGAGCGGCAAAGTCGTGGTTTGTCTTCTGTAAGACTACGTCGTCGCGATTTCCATACGTGCTCGGATCATGAAGAACCGAGGCTTCGGAGAGAGACACTCTAGTCATAGCCATGTTCAGGATCTTGGTCACGATGCGAAGCTGTCGCAACAAAACACATAGCTCCAATCGCGGCCGGAAGCGGGATGCTCAAGATATGCCGTAGGGTAGGACTAGTGTAATTACTGGCGGTCAGAATCCTGGATGGCGTCACGCCGACAAAGACAGGTCATGCTGATTGCTCTTATCAGCCACATTCGCTCTCGTGGCAGGTTTTGCATTTGGAGAATGGTAGACGGCTCAGAGAGCAGGCCGAGTAGGCCTCGGCATCGCCTTCAGCTTGAAAACGAATGAAATATCAGAGGTGAAGCAATATTGCTCAGCCAACAGTGTGTCCGCTGCCAGCATGCGGCCGTCTTAGCAGACATTTGTAGTTCACGCGCCTGGAGCACAACAGCCCATAGACCATTGCTTGATTCACGCGCTGGCGAGCGCCAGTCATCCCCATAGTGGTATCAGAGCAAAGACACATTTGTACCGTAGTCCAGAGCATCTCAGCGACACGGCACTTCAGGAAATAGTGACGAAGTATGATTGGTTCATCACTAGACCGTTCCTCTCGATTGGAAGTTGCCTGTGCTCCCGGCGCAATTACAAGTGCGTCGCGGCGTTGAATCTCCTTCACCAAGATGTTCGCATCACATCTCAGAATTGTTTCGAGCGATGGCGCTAATTGAAGTGTGCAGAAGATCTAGCATACTCTACAATCGCACAAGGAGCGTGCGCCATTCATCCGTATATCTTGCTAATGCACTTCCATTACAAACGATTGGCGTTGGAGGCCTTGTACAGGGTAGCGCCCTACAACCCATGGGAATCTGCATGCAGAATCATCGTCATTTGTCCGTCCGGCCTGTGGGAGTAGCAAAGTCTTCGGGCCACGATGCAAGGAACGGAAATGGTTTCTTGTCGCTGCTTCATTACTGTGTGCGTTCCCTTCCCGCATCCCCCTTCGAATTGATGACAGGTGCCATCAATCTATTTCGATACGAAAGAGCCAATTTTCGACTTCATCATGTCTCAAGAAATCAAGAGCTTCGAGTCGGCCAACTTTACAGCGGTCTACGCAAGACGCTACCTGCTCTCTACTATTGACAGAGAGCTTCGGAAGCTGCCAGCAGATACCCGTACTGGTCCAAAATACTTTCGTTCCCCACCGGGCTGGATCGCAATTGCTGTATAGAGAAGCCCTGGGGACGTCGAGATTTCGCGGGCGTCGATTCCAAACTTCGTGATTCGCGTGATTTCGCTCTTCGGACAAAATTCATCTCTGATTCAGGAAGGCCCAAGAGAAGAATCAACTCAGTCCTTGCGAGAAGTCGCTGGCATCGTTGACGACAAGTCAACATCATGCCACTCGCTGCCATGCTCAGTGAGGTCGGCACTTGGCTAGTGAACGTCTGCCGGCGCGTCTTGGAAATGCCATTGGGCCCCACCTTTGCTCATCGCTACGAGAACTACACCATCGGGAGTCCTGAGAAGCAAGTCTCAGTGCTTGAAAAATTCGGTTCGGACCTGTCTGCCTATCTTTATCTTTATCTCAGCAGACAACCTCGATCAAAGGCGGAGTGTAGAAAGCCGCTCGAGATGTGGGTTGATCTCAAGACCACACACATGACGTGCAACGCTGTGTTACGTTCACGAAAAGGCAGGCGGACAGACTTGACACGGACATCTTGCAGAGGTTGCGCGAAAATGACCTCCATCACGGAATCCTACAATTGAAGGCTGAGACGCTTGAAGAGATGCACGAGGTTCTCGATCAAAAGATCTCGTTTCCAAATATATGTGGATTGCGCGCAGAAATACTACAGTTCTTTGGCAGGCCCCGGGACGCTCAGGAAGACAGACTATTGAAAGAGATCTCGAATATGTCTGACGAGTTGTTCGAGAGGCTTCCGCCCTCTCTGCTGTAAAATTCTTGCTGGCTAGCTGCAACTAGCTCTGCGTTCGCGTGAACGCATGAAGGCTGAATCAGGAAATGAAACAGAGCTTGTTTAGATGTACCTGCAAATTGTAAGAAGGGATTCCCCATTCTGACATTGATGTGCCATCACCCATCTAGAATGAGCGATGGGACAGGCGCTCGATGGGAAAAGCACGCTCGATAGGAACAGCCAGGGCCGCTTTCACCACGTGTCGCCCTGAACTAGTATGACATGTAGTGCGAAGGATCATACTAGTTGTCAAGCCATGCGAAAAACCAGCTGTGAACACAGGATACCGATGCCGAATCATCGCAATATCCAATCAGCATCGTGAGCCATCGCGTCCGTATATCATGCGATATAGAGTGAGACCAAGCCTCTTTCGTCTGCGATAATTTTCCTGGATGTTGACGGATGTACGGTTACCTCAAACGCTCTTCATTGACTATTGTACTGTGATAAAACTAGACTGATGAGACTAGGTTCTTCGATGCAGTGTGTTTTTGCGCGGAGTAGCAAGATAAGTGGTGTGTTTTCGGAGACATCGACCTCAACGGTTACTCAAGTGACGGCGCCCAGGAACTGTTACGGACCGTTTCAAGTGCGTTCGCAGGGAGTTCAGAGCTCTTTGATCCCCATCTTGCACGGGCCAGCTTCGTCGACAGCTGCTTGCATGCTGGAGGGACACGTTCCATAAACCTGAGGCTGTGGCACCTTCCCGCTCTTATGACTATTTCTTGATCTCTTCTTTCATCAACCTATTCCTTGTTGCTGTTTGGAATATTTCGCATCATTACTCATGCCGTGGTAGAAAAGAAGCCCCTCTTTTTTCAAAGCGCAAGCGCTTCTTGGGCGGTCGCAAACGGGCCTGGCGATCAATGTGCTCATTTCGCAGATCTCAATGCAAGAGCCACCTTTCATGACGAGTTCTGCCCAAGCGATTGCGCAGGATCGCTATAAAGACCGCCGGCGCATGTTCGAGTGTGGCGCGGCCCTTTTCTCTCCCAGGTCTGTCTTGATTACCAAGACTTTCAATAACTCCCCCACTGCGCTCAACTTCTTCTCGTCATCTCGATGAGCCATTATGATTTGGACCAAAGTGCGGCAACGGTCGAGTATTTGGGTCTTACCCCTTTCCAGATCTTCAGCCTTCTTTAAATTGATGGTCAATTCTCGAAGTTCTCTTGCACAGCATTGATTCAACCATGTCAAAATCGCCAACTGTTTTTGCAATGCGGCAATCATAGACGTCTGAGCGTCAATGCAGACGTCTTTTTCTCTGATGATGAATTTTTGCATAATCCAGAATTCGATGACCCACTTCATACGCTGCTCGGAGTTCGAAGCCATTTCGTGAAATCCGCCGAGGTGCCAACAACTCATCGTATCGAGCTCAAGCACAAGTCAGCGGCCGAAGGAGGCTTTGGTCGTTCATGCGATGCAAATGAGAAGAATGTATCAGAACTTGACAGTTCTGCTGGTTATCTCGCCGGTCACTCGGAGATTACGAGAGATCTGCGTGGTAATCAGGTCAGGGCTAGCAACAGGCTCCAAAAAAGGTGTCGACCCCTGCATTTTCAGTGTTCGGATCATAATCAGGAGAGGGGAAAAGTCACCGCGACGGTGGCAAGAAGCATCATTTTAATATGTGAGCTCAGGGGTTGGCATAGACTGGGGATCTCTACAGCAGGACAAGACTCATGGAGGAAAATGGCGGTCAAAATCAAGTTCCGGACCCTCGAACCTGCCAATCGACAAGGGCTCGGCGGCTAAGGCAGCGTGTGTTGGGCTCCCGAAAACGTGCCCGGTGTGCTTCACGCCGTTGCCCTGTTGATAAAGGCGTGGGACTGACTGCTGCTCATAGCATTCCCACCCTCCTCTTCATCACTGCGTCGACTCCGGGAGGGGTGCGGCCGAGATGAGGGACTTCCCCTGGCCTCTCACTCTCTTTGCTACCGACGAATGTCGGACATTCGGACTTGATTGATCGCGCATGAAGACAACATGCCAAGTCTTCATGATCAGGGCAACGCCTGGTTGCGGTCAGGTTCGACATGGTAATCTCCTGTCGAACAAAAGTGCTTCAGCTTCACGACTTCGCGGAATGAACGATAAGTCATGGCGTTTCGTGACGCTTCTCCGCTGAACGCGTGGCTGGCCTGCGAGCTCGACGAGATTGTCCGAGAGGAGAGCTCATCCTCGATTCAGTGACATCGTAAGGGCTCCAGGTCCGGGAGGATATCCTGACTAGTCTACATCCAGATCTGGAGCAAGCAAACAGGAGCGATCATTTTGGCAGTGTCAACCGCTCGTTCAAATTGCCCGCAGAAAGCTCAACAGGTCAGTACCCGAATCGTCTGGATACATGACCGGTCTCACAAGCTGAGCCAATCAGCGAACCCATCGTCAGGCGAGCTGCAATGGTGAAGATGACCACTGACAAGAAACGGACAAGAGGTGGAGTGAAATGAGTTAGCTTGTTATATGATCCCCATAAATGTCCAGATGCTCACCCGAGACGAGCTGGCCTCATTCGCACCAATGACGCTTCGTCTGATCGCACTTCTGGCTGAAGGTCACGCTTCGACAATCAGGACCCTGGCCGCGCGCTAAGTCCTTGACATTCCTCATTTGCGACCAACACCATGGGAGCAACAGGGCCAAGGTTGCACAAGACTAGGACGATGATCTATCTCAAACAGTTTGTGACAAGCCAAACGTCCGTTACTCCTGCAGATGATGTCGAAACAAATTGAAAGTGACTAGAAGGGAGGCGCGTGCCATTAGAAATCTTCTGTGATGTATTTTGCGCACTTACTTGTGAGAGGTCTCCCACCAAGGTTCCCCGGATCACCCCCTTGTATTCAGTTCACGACAAGATACTGCGTGCGCTCCAGCGACAACTTAGAGAAAGCGAAGATGGAGCCGCTCTCTAAGCAGACCCAAGTCTGGTTGAAGTCCTGCTTGTGTAGCGCTGCAGCGAATCGAACCGGAGCAGCACATGGCCTGCAGATGAGACCGCCTGAAACAGGGGAATTCGAGATAATCTCGTTTCAAATGTCGGTGAGATTGGCCGAGTGGCGGGCCAATGATGACAGGCAACAGTTGACAGGACGTCGAGGCGAGAAATGAGAAACGTCACAAAAGAGTCTTTTGGTAACGAGCGTCGAAAACATCTCGGACATTGTGAAGTCCTCTACTCCAGGAGGAATCTGCCCGTGAATGATCGTCAGACAGGGAGGGCGATTGATGATCTGGAGCTCGATGGTCGATCACATACTGCTGGTGCAAGGAATAAAGAATGGAAACATCGATCCCAGTCTTAGCAAACCTGATGCACGTCAAAATGACCGTTACCTCGGAATGCGCGAGAAATTTGGCGCAAGTCATGCGGGCTCCAATATCACACATTACCTGTAATTACCCGTTTCATGACGTAAGACTGTACTGTCCATCGATATTTGTTCAAGATAGGGGGGACGAACGTCGCGTAGAGCAGATGCTCGTTACAGCCAACCGCGTGGGGTTTTTCTCTATTGACTTAGCAAGTTGTTATATCATCCTCTCCTCTGACTGTCTCAATCCCTGCGCCTATCTCTTTCAAACGCTTCTGGAAAAGCCGATGCAGTCATGCCTGCCGTCATCATGGATGCTGATCTCTCCCCTTCCCAAGAGCCCAGGGAAACCAGATTCAGCCCCAAAGATCTGTAAGCCAGCACCAAATACGCCGAGAAGATTGAAATACTCAGATGGACTGCAGAGATGTTCAAGAAGGAAATTCAACGACGCAAGGTGCGATTGGTTTCGCACTAGACGCATCTAGAGACGCCAAAGATTGGACGAGTCTCGCCGAGAGTCCGGCGTTGAGGTCTCAAAAGCCATCCGATGAGTATCCGCAGTCGCCTCGGCCGCAGAGAAAACGAGAATTTGAACAACTTATTGCTCATGATTCTCATGGCGATTGTGATTGTATAAGGCAAGCAGCGATTGCATGCTTGGAGCGCGGCTCTTGGTTCTGTGAGGGTCCTCTAATCAAACTTCAAAGAGCCATAAATGTCCATTTTGGGAACACTTTTGCGAAGCTTTGGCACGATCATTGCCCACAGGCGTTTCAAAAGTCTCCCGAGATAGCGCCACAGCCGTCTCGGCTTCTTTTCGGGACGATGCTCGAACGCAAGATCCGGGACTGTCGGGACAGTTTTTCGCCAAAGACCCTCACGTATATCTACAGAAAATATTGCACTCATTTTGCCGCCTGGAACTCTGCGATTAAGGGGCCTCTGAAAGTTGAACCAGCCTGGCTCCTGTTCTATGCATGGATCGTGGACACCTTTGCCGCCGACTTCCCGCTTTCATTGCAGGATCAATTCAAAAAGCTTTCAGAGAGGCAAAGCCAGACACGATCAGTCCCGACCCGGTTGGATTGGGCAATACATGTTGATGCTATTGTACCGAAAGAATACCACCACGCAGCTGGGGCTATCGTCTTCGCGGCAGATCAGAAACAGAAGATAATTGCTTAGTCCATGCCATCTGCACGTCACTCACGATGTGCACAGAACACCTCGGACATGGTCAGACCTTGATCACGGGCTTTGCTTTGGGAGCAGGCATGCTGAGTGGAGAGACAGCGGCAGGTTGAAACCGAGTTCGGGACAGAATGTACGGCAGGTCGTCTCGACCGAAAACAGGGTGGCGCTGCTACGGGCGAGCATGCTCTGACTACGGAAAGTCAAAGAGAATCTAGCTGTTGGTAGAAGTCCGTGGGTAGAGATCTATGTTTCAAGATAGAAATGAGCTCCGCAGAATTGAGGACTGTAGTCGCGGTCGGCCGACGGCCATCCCGTTCTTTTTGGTATCGAGCCCTACAAACGTATCCCAGCCACGCTGGAAGAGTTGCGGCTTGTGCCATGACTGCTGTGAGCGTCTGAAGAGATATGCGTTCCGAACCGAAGAGCTGTCGTTTCAATGACGGTCGGTCACTGCAGAAACAAAGCACTGATTGGTTCTCTAGCGTGCGGACATTGACGCGATCCCACACATGTGTAGACAGGTCGTGTTGCAGATACATTCATCTCGGAGCGAGAGTCAGTTGTCAAGAGGTATTTTCCATCGAAGCCCGACTACAAGAGTTGAGAGCTGCAAGATCTGTGACGTGGATTGCCATCGTACGCGGAGCAGTTCCTGCAAGCTGGGCCGAGACTTTGCCCTGCAGTATTAAAGAAAGGCCTCCGCAAGGCGCTCTCTACATTATTAGCTTCCGCGCTTTCCTGACTTCATGGCCGATGGTATTGAGAACCTCAGCCACTGATTCAAGCCTGCGCTTGGTAAAATCTATCCTCATTTCGACTTGGATGATCGGTTACAAAGGCCACGTCGGCGGGCTGACTGAAAACAAAACGTCACGGCAAGCAAGGTCAGCCACGACAATGTGGCTTATGCGTCATCAGTCATTGCTGATAACATGAGCCATCATGACATTACCTGTTTTCGCGAAAGCTTGCCTTGCATTGCAGCGGTGCGGCGGAGAAGGGGAATTTGTGTACTATTTCGCTTACTTGTCCTAGGCTATCATAATGAAAACGGTCTTCCTGACACTCGGCTGCGTATTTCCGTCTGTGGACTAAGCGGAGGAAATTCTTAAGGAGCACGATTCTCAACTTGCACTATGTGAACCCTCTTTCGCACCCACTATGAGCAAGCTCCAGTTGGATCGCAAGAGCAGAGAAGGCAGGAGGAGAGAAGGATGTCGGCGGATGCAAGTCGATCGCAGAGACACCCGACTTTCTTTGCCGTCGTTGAAAGGCTGGGCCGCCCCTTCGTCTAAAAAGCGGTAAACTTGGCAGCAATTGGCCGAATACCGAGGCAGGTGCGAGACAGGAAGCGCGATGATTGTGTCCAGACACATGCTCCGCCCTGACTGCTGTCCAGCCTTCTGTTCCAGTCTCGAGGCCGCCAGCCTTTCCCGGTATCGTCGCTTTCATCTTCTTTGCGCTGCAGAAGCACCCAGGCACACTTCGAGTTCTGGACCTTTCACGAAAAAACTTGTGCTGCAAATTTAGAAAGCTAGCTGTCGTCTGATTCGTCGTCAACCGTCGTCATCAGGGTAATTCCAGGAGGCCACAATCCGATTAGTTTGGCCGACCTGGGCTTGGCTGCATGCAATACGCCATTCTCGGGTGACCAGGTAGCCAGTGTATCCTTAGAGCTTGGCGGATCCCCGGAAAGGCTCCTCTGGAAACGTGTCTGATTGGTCGCCGGTCAAAGTACATACCAACAGTCCGGCCCCGGAACCCACGAAACATGCCTTGTCCTTGATTTTCTACTGTCGCAGCCCGGTCAAAGCGTCTAATTTTCTGGAGGATTGCATTTCAGCGTGACGCGACTCGTTGCCCTTCAACGGCGAAGGCCGGACAGAAGACAGCGAAGTGAATCTTATTGGCCGGCGTATTGGCCGGCCTAGGAGTTGTCTCGTGGCATCATTGCAATTGTGAGCTGCGTATGGAATCAACTCTCATGCGTTTCGAATGCCCCGAAAAGGCGCAAGTATTGTTGAAGTGACGTCATGCATGATTAATACCCTCGCCATTGCCGCGCTGGAGCCACGAAACCATGACGATATCTCGCCCTTTACCACTTGATCGGATCTCCAATCAATGAACTAACTATATGTGGTATCGGAAAATGTTCATACTGCGAGGTGGGACAGTGAAGGAACAAATGTTCCTCGTTTGAGGGTACGAAGTGAATGGTTTTTTTTGAAATGGCAAAATGTTATCAGATTCCTCACTTACTGAAGAAACACCCACGACGATGGCAAAAAGTACAGTTCCTTCCACAAAGATGAAAACGGAAACGAGGAACGGAGCAAAGACGAAAAAAAGAAGGAGGAACGGAGCAAGAGCCAGGCACGTTTTCTGTACCAAGCTTTCATTGGATCGACGAGATGCCAAGCCTAGCTGGCTGCTTGTCGCCCGCATCGCCATAGTACATGAAAGAGCCGAGGTCACTTGAGGCCGCAGCACCAGCAGCAGCGTCAAGACCAAGATCATGCCCATCCGAATTGACTCCCATCAGAGCCGGATCAATATCCCTCAAACCCGTCATTTGCGCGTAGAAAACCGGGTTCGTTTCCACTTGCTCCGAGACGCTGTAGTAGACGCTAGTCGAAGGCGAAGTCAAGGTGCGAGGTTCAAGCGTACAGTGGATGAGGTCATCAGCTGCCACCCACTCATCAGCTGCCCTCCACTCAGGTTCGAAGAGCGATTCCGCACATGTGAAGGCCGTGTTGTGAAGTCCAGAAAAGTCCGAGGGCGGCATAGAAGAGTCGGGGAGACCAGCCAGTATGCTCTCCGCCCGGGTTGAGAAAGTCATAGGACCTGGAGGAGACATGCCATTTGGTCCCAGCCTGGATTGGGGCAGCGGACTATGGTGTGGAAGAGAGAGTGGCGAAGAGATTCCAGACTTACTGCTATCATCCGGCAATGATATACAAGACGAGGTGGACCCAACCGGGGACTCACCAAAGATTCTGAGGCAGAACCTAAGCTGTCTTCTTATCGTTTTGAGACAACTTCCTTGAAAAAAAAACGTTGTGGCTCATAGTGTAGAGTTCTGCGGCGAGCAAGCGCAGCCGGCTATTCCCCATCGGGGCGGCAGGCACATCGACGCACAAGGAGGCGGCTTTTCTCTTCGCTGCGACGCAGCTGATTGCACGCGCGAACGTGTCTAATGCAAGTTCCAGAATGTCCGGGAACGACGACAGGAGTTCAATATTCGTAGTGAATGGATCGCGACGCTGTTGGGATATTGAGGCGAAAATATGTAAAATTTGGTCAGCTGAAGTGCAGAGCTGATTGACTGCATCATATGCAGGGTCTGCTTCTGCTTGACCGTGTGGCAAGACCGAAATTGAGAAATGGACAGCCATTATATGCAACGCAATCAATGCGAGGCTCCTGGAGGAACTTTCGGCGACCTGTCTGTCCACGAAGTAAATTCTTTCCATCAAAACCCTTCTGATCTCATTGCAGGCAGCGGCGGTGTCGTGAGGAAGCGTTTCTTGCTGCACGTGTCGGGACGCGAGAGGTTGATCCCGCTGCCAAGTGTTGGTTTGAGGTGTATCAGCGCCATTTCTGTCGCATGGATGAAAAGAAAATATGAATGCAACCGTGCTGGTGGTGTAAGCAAGCGGCCACATTTCTCGTATCGCAGACTTCTGCTTTTTCAAGGTGCTGAAATTGTCGGATACGGTGTCAAGCTGAATCATGATGGAAGATGCCTCTTCGACTGGCAGAGACACAAGGGCGAGGCGTGCGGGAAAAAGACTAGAGTTGTAACTACTTCTCATTGAGACACCAGTCCAAAGACTGAGGGACTGTATTGTCCAATAGAGGTAGGCTACCACTTCCTTTTCAATATCAAGGACATCAATGCCATTGATTCGGCTCGAAGCTATGGGTAGAGCATTGTTGGACATCTGTTCCTGAAGACAAGTAGCGACGCGCCCGGCGAGGTCAACATAACAGCTCGCCCGGCGTATCTGCGAACAGCACAAGGCATTCCATGCCATCAACGTAAGCGCTTGGGCTGTGGGTATTGCGGTGAAGACTTTCATGACAGTGGCCTTTGCTGAGAACGGGTGTCCATCGGCAGAAGTACAGTTGGATTGAATAGATCGTTGGCGCAGCTGTGCAACAGCCCATCGAAGCAAAGCATGCCCTCGAGCCGTTGACACTCCTTCACCCATACGAAAGTTGGCATCGGCGAGCATGGTAGCAAGAAGCATCTCGTCATACGTTCCATCGCGGAGTTCCCTCAAAAGAAGAGTCTTAGAAACGGGGAACGACAGAGGATGACCAGAAAACCACACATCGATCAGTTGTGTTTGCTGCCTAAGACCATATCCTGACAAAGGACTGCCTCCCTGCAGACTGTCGTCAAACATGGTCTAAGAATCGTCATTGGTAAGTCCGGAAATAGAAAGATGAGCACCCCCTTCTCCGATGAGCGATGGAGTGAGGGAGTTGAATCGATGCGTGGCGATTCTGAGGAGATCAGTCGACAACGACGAAAGAATGCCGACTTTGCCGAAAGAATTGGGCCAAATAGTCATGCTTGCGAGCTTTGGCGGCTCGTGATTTGAGCTCTCACATAGGTAGTGATGGCAAGTGCTGGTGATGTCTCGCGAGACGACGGACTGAGAGGTCGAGCCCTCGGAGAAGGTCTCGCCAAATTTCTGCTCCAAGATCTGTGCGAGATTCTCCTCGCTTCGGACTGTTGGGAGCTTTTCTTGTATTATTGCGGATGAGTCACTCGCGTTGGGCGGCCTTCTCCGGCTCGAACTGCGAACGGGTCTGAGGAGTGATTCTGAACGGCAGCCATCTGGATCGTTTGCGCGAGAACTGTAGTGTGGGCGCTGGAAGTCGTATATGCAATCCGCTCCTTGTCGGCGACAGGCTTCGCAGATGGGTTCATTCGAACACTTGATCCTGCGAGCACGGCACGACGCACACGATTTTCTCTTGGAATGCTTCAAGGCCATGTTTTGTGACTTTCGGGACGCGTCGTTCTGCGCGCTATTGGCGAATCAAAAAGGGAAACGGTCGGAGAAGGGAGAAAGTAACAAGACAAGAGGTGCTGCCTAGGGAGTGAGGCGAAACGTGCGCTGACGGAGAAGACAACCAGACAAGCCACGTTTATCGAGAACAGCTCGCAGACCATAAAATGGTCTCTTGGCTGAAAGGGAGACGAAGTCAGTGTCCAATGATCATGTAAGCAAGAGACAGAATTTGTTTTGTCTCAATTTTGGTGCACAAGGTTGATAGAAAGCCTCGAATGAACGGCGAGTCGACCCATCTTCCACGGCTCATTCTATTTTCACCAGTCTGCTAGATGTCTTTCTGTCCACATGGTCACGCGTCGATAGATGCGCAGTCGCCAAGTCACTGGACCAGACCGAGCGCAGCGTTCGTGAATACTGCAGCACTAGACCTGTTCATTGGTTGCGGTAACTTCGCCGCGTGGGCTCGAGCTTGCAGCTGCAACGGCTTGCTTGCTTCAGAATGACAAGCATGATTAGGAGGCCGGCGATAGACGCACGAGGTTCCGGCTGGCAGGGGGCTTTCGGAACAGCGCAATCAAGTGGGCACCAATCACAGCTCTCCATCATTTCCCTTTCTGTCGTGGTGCTGCAACAAAATCCAACCAAAGACTTGCTGCTTGCGTCCCCTCGGCTTGCCCCCGCGCGCTTGCCTATCCAGCCAAATGCATTCGACGACTATCACGCGCGGAATGCGGCATCATCGATATAATTGCATAAGGTAGAGAAGTGCGATGCTCTATTATTCTCCAGCAGCTGACTGAGTCCGCGGAATTACTCGCAATTGCCAAAAAGCCACGGAGACTCAATGCCAAGCATCTGCCCACCTGACGAGGAGAAGAGTAGAAACAGGTCTGAGTGGATTTGCAAATGCTTCTTTTGACAGGATGGTCCTCGGGTTTGCCTGAATATCGCGGTTCCGCTGCTCCTTGCAAACAGCTTCATCATGCTGGAGAGTAGGAAACAATCTTCTTTGGGACTGGTGGGAAAGAATAACGATAGCGGTTTGGATGCAACCCTCCCGCCAATATGACCGGAAAAGGAGTTGTGATAGTGGAAGCCTTGTCTCAGATTGACAGGCTTTGTTTCCGTCAGATAAGAGGCCGCTGAAGGCGATTTTTGTGACCTGCAAATTTGCGGTGAGCTACATCCCTTTCCAGCCACAAACGATTTGTGTCCAACCGAGCAAAAAAGCAAAGCCGTGGCTAGGATCTCTGAGCCGGCGGATACAGGACCGAGAAGCGAAAGTGACGGCAGGGTACTGATGCTGTCGAGAGAAAAGGCCGTTTCAATTTCTTTCAGTGGAAGTCAAACAAGGGGAATTCCATACACTTCCAATGAAAAGCTCTCATACAAGACTATTATTGATCTCGATAATCCATCCCGCCAACCCTCCATCTTGTTGATCACTGGGCAAAGATCAAATCCACTGATTCGGCATGTAGACACAGTGATGTAAGTATCTTCATAAATAACAGGGGGTTGATAGATCATGAAAAGATCAGTTGAGCGTGGCAGATTTGCCCTTGGCGACCAGTTCTCTTCCGCTCTCTCTAAGTCACAGCCCACTCAAGGTACAGACACCGAATCTCGCTCGTGAATCGTCAATTCGATAGCCGATTCAATTGAGACGTTGGCTTTCATGCACTCTGCTTCCGCGCACAACAAGTATTTGCCAAGCAGGCTAGTTGAGCCAGTACTGTCGATTCTCGTGGTGACAATGGAATCACATGATGAGTTGAGCTGAGGGAGAAAACCGAATTCAATGTCTACATCGACGCATTTGCAATCGCCCCGTCGCCCTTCTCATCTCCAAATGACACGCTCATCAATGAATTCGACGCCTTCTGCGCAGCTTAGTCCTGTTATTAATCATATGCCAAGTGGCGAAGTAAATGTTAGACCGCAGCGGAGCCTTCACCGGTTCGAGCGAGGATCGTGGCGAATGTAGCACAAAAAACTCGATACGGCGTGGTCTAGTTGCCAGTCTAAAATAGAAACCGTTTTCGAGGACAAGGACGCTCAAGCTTATGGAGATCGCTCATGATTTGAGTCATTTGCAGCGGGAGAGACGACAAAAACGGCGAGTCGACCTAATGCTTTTCCGCAGAGCATGAAATGAGGCGAGGATCGTAAGGCGTAGGGCCATTTTCAGGACAGAAAAACCTGTGCCAAAGGCACATTTGGGCAGCAGCCCACGTTGACCGGCCTCGCAGTGAAGTGTGTTGAACAAATGTTGAACTAAACATGAGAAGGGCTTAAAAGGCATACTTGGAGTGACCATAACACAATCAAGTAATACATGTGTAACTAAGGCCAAAGTCGGCAGACACGGTACTTAGAGCTGCTGAGCGGCCAAGAAGCTACAAGAAGCTGCTGTCTTTATCATACTGATGACGCAGGTTCTTCAATTTGACCAGAATGTCCCACAGAAGCAGCAGATCAAACCTTGATTCTAAATTCTGAATTGTTGACCAGCCACAAAAGCCTTTCTTGCACGAATCCCTGATCGCGACGTTTTTGACTCTGACAGACCGAAATCGCGAAACGTTTCATGTACAGGCATAATTTGCCCCTTCATTGCTCGCTGACTTTCATAATGTCCAGGCTCAGGGTGAGATCAGCGCTTGCGAGGGGTCGAAGTGCGTGGAGCGAAACGGGAAAGGACGGCGCGACGAAGAACCAGACTAGAGTCTGTGATCCGGCATTTGAGATTGGGCGTCTGCGTACAGAAACGAGTTCCATTCGTCATCTGTATTAGCATCTACTGTCAGGCATTCATTCTACTGTCAGTCACTGGACTTCGTCGACATCGCCCTTCCACATCATCACCCGTTGGGGTAACCAAATTTATCCTTGCTGCATTCTGTCGTAACTTCGTTATATCATCAGAACTGTACCGCCATGGAGCTGCATGTTGTCTATTTGAGAGCCCTTGGTTATCATTCTGTCGTCCACTTTCCACCAACCTTTGGCCGAGCGATCCTCCGAGACAGGACCTTGTAACGTCTCGTATCAATTGAAGCCTGTTTGATAATATGTTGTGGCGCAGCCCGTGTCATCTCGAGACCTACAGGACTTTTGCGTTGCCTGACCATATCCCCTTATACTCTGAAAGTCCCAAAGTCAGAGGGCCATGCCTCGGTCGCCGGATAGACAGGCCATCGGTCATGAAACCTTGATTTCTCGAGGTACAGAGGCCCTACGTCGCCCTCTTCACCATGAATTAGCTTCATTCTTAGCTACGGCGCACAGGACTCACTGAGGGACAAAGCGATTCTCTTGGTTGTTTGCGAGACTTTCAATTTGAGATTGATCTCATTTTTTCGAACGATGTACACCCCAGTCACTCTTATAGCAACGTTCGAAAAGGACGCCTTGATTTGCGGCTTATCGGGGTCGAGGGATAATTTGAACGTGATCATCCCATAATGCGACACGATTGCGAGAAAGCGGACCACTATAAATCCCGATACATGGCTGGAGGAAGAATGCATGACAAAATAGACGATCGCTTGGGCAACGCCTTGAAAGACCATGAGGCAGGCAGATAGATAGCGTTGGGTTGTCACCGATGCGCAGATGTTGACCAGCCAGGCGAGGAACGTCAGGGCCTGCACCATCGCGTAAAGACGAATCTGCAGCATTGAATCGCTCTTTTTATCCATGTCGACTTCTGGAATTGAAGTGTGAAGAGCGGTGTGATGTAAATGCTCAGAAATCGCCTTGCCAAGCGTTGATGGTCACGTCGCGAAGGATGAAGACAAGGACGGATCCAATGAGGGCTCAAAAACATCGTTTGTGTCAGAAAGGAAAGAGAAAACAGCTGCGGAGGTGCTGAGCAAGATGTGCATGATGAGCCTCTTTGATCCTTAGTTGCGCTAGAATTGCGCGGCGACTGGCGGACTGCAGCCAGCTTGAATTCGTCAGAATCCACGGCTGCTGCAGATCGTGCACGCTCGAGATGTCGAAGGCGCGCTACGCGAACGTAGCGACTGCAGATATGGAGACATCAGCCTCTGGTTGCCTTTGAAATTCCTGACCAGAAAGCTGGAAGACGACTGCCACGTCGAGTTTGTCTAGATTCTCCCGTGGAACCATCCTCATTAGGGTCGATATGAGCTCGCTTCAAATGACATACTGCTAGTACAATTTGGGCAGGTCAAGAACAATATGTGATTGATCGGCGATTGAGAAAACATGGCGGAAAGAGAAAACCAAAGGCGGCTCGAGGCTTGATGGAAAAGAGGGACGGAGACTGCGCGATGACTCCAGTCTGCCTGTGTTAACTCATTCACCCATCATCCACAAGCGGTGAGCTTCTGCAAAGATTGCAATGACACTCTGCGCTCCTACCCTCTCTGGTCATCTTTTCTGCGCGGTCCTGGCCTTCATCGCCCAATAACTAGTCGAGTGCGGCCGTAGGCAGTGCCGCGTGCATCACTTGGTTGGTCATCGCTCACTCGACATGCATGAATATACAGGGAGTAGCTGCAGATTCCTTGAGATGTCAGCAGACATATGCAGAGATATCAGCACAGAGAGGCACAGTTAATCACAACACCCAACCGGGAGAATCATGCTGCTTTCACTAGCGGCATGGGCTTTGTACTTGTACGCCACTTGCTGACGCCGTGACCGATCTTGATCTTTGCTGGAAGAGATAGGATCTCCATCGTTCCAACATGATTTTTCGATGCTCATTCGATGCTCAGGTCGACAAGGTAGAGAGCGTGGGGCATCTTCGCCTGATGACAACCTATGACAACCTACATGCAAAAATATGAGTACTTCTAATTTTACGCACGCTATCGATTTTGCATGCTGACGTGCAAAATTAAAGCGAAAGAGGGGAGCGGAAGCGAAATCACACATAAGATCCCCAAAGCATGTCAGGAGGTCCGCTTCCACCACTGCAAGCTGAGCCCTACAGACAGTCAGGCCAAGGTTGTTGGAGTGAGCGCTGCGACGACTTACCCTCAAGAGACGCTTGGATCGAGGTTGCCAACTCAAAATCGACTGTTGCAGACTCTTGAAGGGATTTGATCACAGAATGTCGATCTCGGACTCCTTAGCCGCCCATATGAACTCAGGCCGGTTGTTCCTTGTTAGGTCACGCAGGCAGTCCCATTCCTGAGAAGGCTTCTCAATACGAACACAATGCGACTGCGACCTCCTTCCAGTCCGTCAGTTGTGCCCTCGATGTCTGCGCTCAACAAAGCCATGCATGCATTAGACAAGCCGTTATGCAACTTTTTCGAACGTGGTCAGTCAAGGATGAGACACTATGTTCTGATTTTGCGGCAACTGCGTCGCCCGAAAGCATTCGCCTCTTTATCTGCGGTCCTGGCATGTCTTAGAAGCACTCATTCTCTTATGCTGAGTGGCAAAGAGAGTCATCAAACAACGACACGGTCCTATATTCGGCCGCGGCACCTCAGATACTGACGAGCGGGGCGAGACAAGAAGGGGAGCCAGATCAGTGGTCGTCATGAGAAGGCGCAATGACAGGCCTGAGAATGGCTGTTGACGACTTCTTAGACGATTGAGAAGATACGTGCGTTCAATGTGCAAACCTGTGCGAACGATCATTCTTCGTGGTTATACTGCGCGCAGAATGTGTCAGAGATAGATGATTCCTCGTTCTGCGCGAGCTTTCTCTGGCTCTTCTTCCTCTGTGAATGAAGTCGCGAAGTGCAACTACGTCGAAGTGCTGCGCTATGTTTTTGGTCGTCTCGATAATCAGATCAATGATGACATGTTGCGCCTTCTCAGTACTCAAACGCTTACCGACCCACGTCGGCTCATGTCACAGTTCCGCAATGGTCCACATCGCACAAAGAGAATGACAAGACCATCGCTCGACCGTCCGACGAGGAGTTCCGAAGGGTCGTAGAGGCTATGAACATTCGCTAGACCAGGGACTCGACTAAGATTCCCCATGATAGGGGTGCATGTTTTTGTGATTGGGCCTGTTCGAAGAGCTGGATTAGCCCAAGTTTATACTGCTTTCAGTTCGCGCCCTTGGACAGAATGTGTACTTGGCCTCACTGATCCCGCCTGAAAGAGCGTTCGGAAAATCATACAAGCGACGATCGTGATAATCAATGCTCCAATCATACACTGCCGCCCAGTGGTATTCGACATTGTCCAGTCCTTTCATATCTCAGGAGGTCCTTAGTCTCCAGCATTCGATTCAGGCACGTCTCTGTAGGTTCCGTGGTCGGCGCGAAGGCCAACAAATAACGTATTCTTGATTCGTCTCCGACGGCTACGTCGAGATTATCCGTGCCCCAAGCCAGGCTGCGTAGTCTAAGTTTCGAACAAGGGCGGCTGTGTCTGGATAGGGACGGCAAAACCTCGCCTACAGGCATACCTTACTCAGTATTGATTGGCTGGAACAAAGCGACAAAGTGCAAAAACAACCATGAATCGCCGTCTCATCTGTGAAAGAAGCCGATCGAAGCAATGAATGTAAAAGCTATGGACGAAGTATTAGAGTCAAGCAGATATGACCTCATTGGGACCACACAGGCCTCATCGTGAGCTGGTCCCCGTAGAGATACCCCAAGATGGCTACTTTTCAACGCCGCAAGATTGTGCAACTTGTGTCGGCATGTTAGACGTCTTGTTGTGCGGCATGATACGAAATGGCGACAAAGACTGTCGTGCCCACAGCATTTGACCAAATCATAAATCAGTCATGAGGTGACAAGGCTTCATTGACCAAGTTCAATGGTTTCACCACGTTTTTTTGACGAGGCTCTGCCTGACAGAAGGTAGATAATTTATTCGATAAGGCGGTAAGTATAAAGCTGCAAAAGTCTCGTTTTCATTGAGATATTGACCCCTTTCTCTAGAGAAAAATGAGTGGGATTCGTCGTACTTGCTTGTGTTTTAGATGGTCGGTAAGGATTCAAGTGGAAACCACGCACTTGAACCGTTTTTGGTCATAGGCCGTGCAGGCTGAGGAGCTGTCTTGAAGACTTTTCAAGCGCAAACGGTGTGGTACTTCACATCTATGACTTCCGTGGTGGCGTTGACCATCGAAACGACGTTCGTGGGCAAGTTCTCACAATGAGCAACTACTTGTCGAGCAATTGATGGTCGGAGCTGACTTTGTAATGAATCAAGTTCTTCATGGACCCCAAAAGGTGTGCCCAGTTGTCGAACTCTTGCAACTCTTCTACTGCCATGAGATAAAGAATTGCAGAGGTTGGAATGACGTTGCCCTATACGCCATATTGTCAGAGCATATCTACCACAGGGATATTGCGCCTTGACCGAGCTGAGACAAGGCAAGCAGCTGTGGCGGGCCTGCCCAACAATGCCATAACTGTCATGGAATGAATGCGCACAAACCTCGTTTCCCACGGTAACCTTCGCTACCGGGCGAGCTGTATATAAGGGATCGGTTATGGTCCGGACTTCACATTCGAAGCCGCTCTGCTAGCCGAGAGATCTCACACGATGTCCGTCGCCATAAGCAAAATGAAGTATTATGTTGATGCGCGTAAGTAGCACAAGAGTAAAGAGCCTTTACACGGATCGCAGAAGACTCTGTACCAAGAACTTCGCAAGCAAGACCTCAAAAGCGTTTTGTCAACCGGCGTAATCTATTTTCACGGTAATTTTGCGCGAGCGAGACAGCTTCTTGGACAATCTGCGCAGAGTCTATGACGGAGTAAAAACCTTTTGGCAGAACCTCTCTAAGGGTGACTATGCATACTTCTAGCTCATTCGAATACCCCTGCTGGCTGGATTGTGGAAATGCGCTGCGACGTGACCAACGCCAATCGAATGGCCCGGTTTTCTGTTGCCATAGTAACGTACCAACAGGCCCCGCATTCCTCCTCGCGCACTCCTCGCGCAGTCTTAATCGCATGTATTACTGCAATTCTTCATCCCCTCCGGCCTCATGCTGCGAAATCATGTGGTGCAAAGTTGATCAATGGAGTCAGCAAGTCATTGACGGTGATGCGATATTTGCTCCATTTGATGGGCCAGAATCAACGCCAGTGGCAATGTCCTCGACGCCCTATAAAAAGCGACCGCGATCGGTAGGGCAACACGATGAAAATGACTTGACGTCCACTCAACCAGGTTCGCTCTAAACCACCATTATGAAGCTCATGGTATAACAGTCTTGGTTTGAAGTGATCAGGGGACCCGGTTCATGGTCTGGAAACTCTCAGTCCGGATTGAGCACAGCGACAGGCTCAAGCCGATCGCCGATCAAGAGGGCAACGAGCCCCAAGAAACGAGAAATCGCGTTACGACTTGTGAAAGATTACCCGGTCCATCGGCAGCCCCTTTCGGCCGTTGAGACTCCCACGTGGCTCATGCAGAAGCTTGTCGAGTTGCGCACGTCGCCCATCATTCCCCTCTGCATCAAGGTACGGCAAGATGTACTTTTCTTTACGAGCATGCAGACTGAACACCCTTCGCGGTAGGATCAAATGATCAAGGATGTCAAGTGGCCCGAACAGGTGACGGATAGCTTGTTCTCAAGTGATCTACCATTCGCAGAGGAGCACCACAAGTCTGTGTATCGCCGCATTAAGAAGATATGCCATTACACGAATATTCGAAAACAGCAAATGGAGTACGAAGCAGGCTGGAACGATGCCGTGCATTGGCTCTTACTAGACGTGGCCCTCGAGGATGACGCTTGTGCGAGTGTCTCTTGCCGCAACGTGTGGGTCTTCATCGACGCATCCGATGGAACTAATGGACTGACTTGCCGCAGAAGCCAGTGTCGCGTCTACAAAGAGTTGCAAGATCCTGACCCTGTGCTCGCCGACACCAAGTCCGACTACGCTCTGTGTTTGGAACCACTCAAAAGTTCTCGTCTCGCGGCATTGCTGAGTCGATATCGACAGCTCGATCCAAATCACCGAGCAGCTCATATACAGCTTAGCGACGAAGCCAGCACCCCTGTCGCTGTCGGCATCGAAACTAAAAGCGAAAGCGATGGGGCTACAACGCAGAGCAGAGCCCAAAGCGCTGTATTTGTGCGCGGCCAGTATCGCCACCTCGCACTGCTGCCGAATGTTGGGTCTAGACCTCTCCCAGTCATCCCTCTCTTGATTGTGAATGGAGCCACGTGGTCCGTTGACTTTGCGTACCGGGACGATGGTAGAACCGTGAGTTGTTAATGCCCCTCTTTTGCTTTCAGACCTTCGATCCACTTTGGTAACCTCTTTTGCGTAAAGATGATATACGGAAGCCTGAGCATCGGCTCGTCGGACACATTGCACGGTTGCTTCTCCATTATTCATGCCCTGCGCGCCATTGCTACATGGTGCGCACAGGAATATTGGTCGTGGTGGGAAGAGGTCCTAGCGCCGCTTGACGAAGGGTAAGAATGCGTCAAGAAGTTCGCTCGTTGGGCACTTTTTTCTATATGCTTCGTCTGATTCTCTCGCGAGATTGACCTCTGAGGCTGCGCAGACTGCACGTTCCCACAACATGTCAAGGGCGCGCGCAAGAGCAAGCTCATCAGCCGACAACTCTGTGATGTAATGCAAAGTCCGTTGCACAGAAAGGAAACTGGCGGAGCCAGTCGCAACCAGCGATCGAAGAAGATGTGGAACAATACTCTGGTCTTCAAGCCTCACGTTAAAAACCATGTCGCGATATTGTGCGATCTAGAAAGGCCATTCAGGATATTGGAAGCTATTTCGGATTTAACAGAATTGAACAATTGTCAGGTTTTTGTGACGCAATTTCGGCAAACCCCAATTTCTTACCCAGTCTTTACCAGAATTGCAGCCCCGAGTGAATACGACCGCTCATCGTCAAGAGCCACAATCACTGCTTAGTCCAATTCGCAGTTGACGCCCCAGACAAGAGGTTTGACTCAAAAGGTATCGAAGCGCGATTTTCCGTGCTGTGGCTTGTAAGTCACTGAACAGCCCATGAAGTCAAAGAATGCTCGACTTTGGGACCGACCATGCGGAGATCGACCGAACAATCCTGTTTAACAACCTTCGTTGATTGTTTCTCAGCGCATACTTGACACTTATCCTCATGTGGGAAACACTAGCCCCTGGGTGTCACTCTGAAACCTCATAGCATCAGAAGATTGCGGCTATGTGGAACAAAACGAATCCGGGAAAGTGTCGCCTCTCTGATCAGACTCAAAAGCATCGATCGCTTCTGTTGCGGCTTTCTTCCCAGTTGCCAGGCCATGAGATCAACGCGAAGCCATGTTATCAATGCGATAAGCGAGCGCTGGTTTCCTTCGATGCGCCTTGTTGCCGTCTATTACACGCTGTGACCCTCGGACCTCCTCGTGCAGTTGACCCTGTTTGCCATGCTGAACGTAGCCCATCTGGTTGGGAATTGTTCTGAACGCATGACGCTCCAGAGATTACAGGGGGGAGGAAAGAATGTGACTTGGGACGCGAAAAGTCCCTATTGAGCGCGGACTCCACCATATCATCCCAGTTCAGCATCCAACTCCACGAGCGAGGACGAGCTAATTGCGGGGCATTCCGTTTGTCGCCGCCCTTTTAAAACCAGGCCGTGGTACTGCTCGCGTTCAACCACGACACCGTCGGCACTCTAACCGGGTCCCAGACCTTAGGGCCCAATTCAATCCTTTCCATACCACTTTTCTTCAGTTGACTTCATACATCTCATCACTTAATACAGGCATCAGCCAGCGCATATTTCAGAATGAGGGATACAAAGTCTCCAAGGGGTAAGATTTTCGCATTTAAGAAGAAGTCTTGCTGGCCGGAGGACATTCTCCAGCAAGTCGACCTGTCGAAACTTTACAGGTCTCATAGGGTCATTGTCCTGGGAAGAGCATCCCAGAAGCCGCCGGGATGGGTGCGGATTGTCACTGTTTGGCGCCCCCACATCGTTACCCCGCGCCAAGCTAACAAAAGCAGGTCACTTCAACACGTCCTGAATCATACGACGAGCGCCATTATCTTCCTGTGAGCCCGACGAAAAAGCTTCGAAAATATGGCGTACAGATGCATCTTTGCGATAGTTTCGACGTGGACACCACGCTACGCTTGAAATCTTACATTAGAATCGACAAACCGGAAACAGTTCCGTTGCTTATTCTCGATGAAGTACTCCGATATGACGGAAAAAACGTCATGCTTCAACAAAAGTCGTTCGATGTGCTCCAGAATCTAGTGCGGGCTTTGCACGGGAATGATGCTTGATCTCTTGGTGGCGTGGGTATCATACCACTTCAGAGGGGCTCGCGGCTTCGCGAGCGAAGTAAGCCATTTCGTGCACACTAGCGAATGTAATATTGGAATTCAAAGTAGTACGATTCAATCATCAAGTTCTTTCTTATCAGAGCAGTTAATCGTTGCCGCAACGCCCGCCTTCAGCTCTGGTCTAAGATCATGCCGATATCAAGGAACGTCTAGATTTTGATGCATCACCGGCATCCGCAGCGTATTCTTAAATGTGTTCAAGCGCTTTGCCCTGTACCTCCAGCGCCTGGTTGATCAAAATATTGACATCCCTCATCCATCTCATTGACACCCCTTCCATCACACCAAAATCTGTGAAAAATCACGCGCTGTCCTTGTGAGTGTCATCGACAAGTCGAAAGTCTTAGCCTTGATCATTGGTCAGAGTACGAGCAAGGTTGGAGTTCTCCTTTTGCTTGTCATATCTGACCCTGCCGCAGTGCCGAGCATAGTACTGACATCTTGGTGTCCCGAAAGAACGATTCCAAGTTGCCAAGCTCTGTCTGGCACAAGCCACAGTGCAAGTGCAGCAAGGGCCAGCTGGTAGTGCTACCAATACTACATAGGTGCACCATCAGCCACTCACGCTCCATACAAATAAACGTTTGCCCGCCCAGTTCCATCCAGGCTTCCTGGCTCTGTTGCAATTGGCAATCCCGCTCCACCATCTATTGAAGAAGATTAAAATATTGAGAAAAGGGTACAGGGTACGCGTCGCTGGAGCTGCATTGCGCTGATCGCATTGATAAAGCGAGTGACAGAATGTCTACTGAACGACTTACAGTGAGATGCTTGTTGCCAATTCTTTGCGCGCATTTTGTTAAGTACTTTCCTTGTCATAGTAACCCATCAGCGTCTCCATCCTCCAAACAATCACGGGGATTGTCATATATGAAGCCAGCACTAGCATGGCAGACTCGTCTTGGCTTGCGTCTGGGCTTTGATGACTCGCAAACACCCTCACTTGGTGCAGTTTTGCGTCGCCCGACATCGAGGATCCATTCCCCTAGAGGAGTGATTCCTTTGGAAAAGAACGCTCTGATCCGACTAATCACCCGTTCTCAATATTTCAAGTTGCTCAATATGTTTACAATAAAACAACACTCATCTACTAAATTCTTAGTACTCAATACTCAGTATAGAGCATCCTTGATATTGAGCCTTTCCATTACAAAGCAAAGGCTGAGATGGCTGAGATTTTCTCTGTCACGCACGCGCGAAGTGAAGCGGACACTGTGGAAGGGGGGCGCTCAATGATCGAGAATCGCCGTGATACGTAGGAAGGGCGTTGATGGGTATTTGTTTCTTGTCGTCCGTTCATGATCCGTGAGTTACGAAGGACTCTGTAATTGCTTGCCATTTTTGACTCTTCCAACTCAATAGCGTCGTCGATGAAAATTGTGCAATTGTGCAAGAAATGAGGGAAAACCTAATCAGTCACAGGAACTGAGGTCAAATGCCAATGAACGACCAAGGTTCTGCCGTGTGCTATCAGTAGTCAGTGCTCTCTTCGTCTTCGCCTGGGCGCTCTTGGGGCTCGTAAATAGGCAGCGGGGCCAAGCGCCAACCGCAAAACAAAGCATTTAGTTGCTTCTCTCGCTCTCGATACTTCAATGCTTCGGTTTTTGAATCGGAGCCGCTGGTGAAGCTTCCAAACATTGACTTTTGCTGCAATGATTCGATTTTCTGGCCGCTGTTGGTGTTTGCTCTGCTGTCTTTGAATTTGCGCTCCGAGCAAAGTCCTCTCCGTCTGGAATTGGTTGCTGAACGGCAGAGGTAGATTGGACCGCCCTTGATCATCGAGCCCCATGTTCGGGTCTTTGATGCAGTCGACCGGTGTTTTATGAGAAGAGCCTGGTCGGCGAAAATGCAATCTTGCTGATCGATCGGCTTGTGCTGACGAAACAGGGACGGCAAAGCACAGCCCGATGGCACTGGGGCATACGTGTCCATGACATGATGGTACCTTGGATCCGATGCAGAATTATCGAAAGGAAACATGGTCGCCGATCTTTGCTTGAAAGGAATTCTCCCGACCAGTAAAGACCTGAGATGGTTCAATTCTCAATTGATGTTGGATGAAGTGACGGGTGCTTGGCGGATCGAGCATTGAAATGGATGAGGTTCAGTCTCTCCGATCCAAGATTGCTCGCCTATGATGTGCACAAGCGCGCATATTTTCTGCACCAAAGCTGCGCATGGAGAAGCGAGTATAAACAAGATTCTGCAACATCATTCCATAGCTCTGCGAGGGGAACTCGCGTCTGTGATAAGGTTCAAAATCCCATGTCGAGAAAAACAGACGATCAGTTGAGAGAAACAAGAGTGTCCTCGCAGCCCAAATTGAGTCGACGTGTCGCCGGCCCTGTGGGCGTAAGAAGAATATTTGTCATGTTCGAGGGGTGAAACCGACAGTACAGCTGGCGGCTAGAGGACGTTTGGGACGAGAAAGGCACAGGGCAGTCCCATTAGCAGGCTTCGTCTCGTATGCGAGCCAAGACGACGTTGATGGGACATCAGGTACATAACGCGCTGAGGTGATAGAGATTGGCAGTCTTATGTGATGATTCTCTCGCTGAGCTCTAAATGACGTAGCTTCTTGAACCGTGTGATTTACGAATAGGCGTTTGAGACCGTCCACACTTGACATCGCCAATTCACCAACGTGCTGATATACACTTGGCTTCCATCTGTCGTCAGAGAACGAACAGCCGTTTGAACAGAGCTTGGGAGTCTCGGACTGGGTCACATCTTTCTGTGCTAGGCATGAGGCCCCAGAATCGGCTTGGAAGAATCAGCCGCGCTAGAATGGGGCGCCCAAAAAAGGAGGGAGAACGCGCGACTCGGCCAATTTCTCATTGCTAATTCCTCACTAGGATGCGGGTTTTTGCGACAGTTCACGTAAAGATTCGCTCGTCACGTCATGAAATGTGTTCAATGAACGTCAGGGCATGGCAGATCGTATTCCAATCTTGAGCTGACAAGACGCAATGACGATCTCATATAGTTGCATGCATTACCAGCATTACCATTCAATGAGGAAGGGAACCTTGTCCCGGGACTGCATGGTTCTTGGTGCTAGACGACGGCAAGAGACCATGCTGAAGAGGAGACAGGAGAGTCTTGGGGAAGGCCATATTAAGTGGGTCCACACCGGCGCAGCAAGCCGCATCGAGGTACAAAGGCCTCATCAGGAACAACTGTTTCTCTTGAAGTCGCGAACTTTTTCGCCAAAACGAGTCTTTAGATTGTTGAAAGAAAAGTGAGCGCCGCATTGGTTGAGACGAGATCCCGCCAAAGATCTTGGACTCCACCAGACGCCAAAACCTGACAAAAAGCCGTCTCCCGTTGAATGTGCCGGTTGCATAGCGCCACAACGCCAACTACGTCATTTGTCGCGCTTCTGGAAGCTGCCAAAGCCATCAGATCAAATCATAGCATAATCAAGTCAATTATCAGGGAGTTTTATATAGGAAATCAACCGTTGTATCAAAAATCGACCTATTGTGCGATATCATGTATTCTCAGGGCTAATGCGGATCGATACAATTATTGCTATCGATCGCCCCATGAGGCGTATACTGTTCAGAGCAGGACTCACGTGAGTAGCAACATTCAACCGAGAAGTCATGTGCGTGGGTATTGGACCAGGACGATAACCAGAATCTCCATTTCCTAATACTGTCGTGTAATTACTGTTCGCTGCTTTACAAAACACTACTCACGACTGTGTGGTCTTGAATGCACAAAGAACCATCCTTGCGGACTCGCCCTCAGTTGACTTGAGCCCCAGTGACATCGTCACAAGGTGCCGCCAGATGCTCCGCACTTCGGCATGGGCATGCTGAGAGGCTCTCGAGTCGATGGCGTCAAATTTCTTCCTACGAAGAGATGTCTGTGGCTAATGCTGACGTTCTGAAGCCGGCGTGCATCTCAATACACGTCAGTCAAAGTAGTATGTATACAACACCACGGCAACGCATCAGATTGCCAATGCTCGAGTGAGCTTTCGGCGCCTCTGAACGGACTTCATCATTTACGCTTGCAGCAAATTAATCGCGGGGGCGTGCATATATTGTAAGTGGAGGTTCCTGTCGACTGAAAGCCTGAAAGCCTTTTCACGCAGGACAATACTTCTGTACGTTCCAACACCCGAGAATGGGCTACGATAATCGGACTTCATTTGACACAGTGGCCTGCACACTCACCTAGCTGATGTACGATGGCAATCCATGAAACCGCCAGAAGAAACCCGGGAGAGAAAATTTCTTGGTTGATGTTTCTTCGAAAGGAGCGATCGCTGCGTGAGCTGATTGCTGGAGCTGGTTATCTCACGGCCATGTAGTTTTAGAACAAGACGCGCTCTCGGCTTGTCTCGCGTGATTTCTCAATGCACATTGGGCGTTCGACTTCACATACTGTCTCGACTTGTCGGTCGTCTCACTGCCGAATTTTCTCGAGTCCTACAATACGTGCGACCCTTTGGAGTTGCGTCTCTTCGAAAATGAGCGTCGTCCTTGTTTGAATCACTCCCGCGGCTAAAATACTGAGGTTTGGCCTCAATGGATCGAGTATGCGGCAATCCGAACCTTCCCGTGTATTTCGACATGGGTTCCCGCTCAGCCTTCGCGCGAACCATTAAGAAGTGCATCTGGCCATGATGGAAGCTGTGCGGAAAACTAAGAAGGTGAAAATATGCTACGGTACTCAGAGAAGCGAGCAATTGCACTTGCTTGGCAAGAAATATATTGTGTCCGCAATGTCGACATTCTCGTTCAACCGGCCGCTTATCACTAATCATGACCAATAAAAAATCAACTATACAACGGAAAAATTCTCCATTCGTCGACCATGGTGATGCCAGTTTGAGTGTTGGCTGAAGATGTTACGGAGCTATGTTTAACCGGACAATGCGTTTCTACACTAAGGTGTCGGTGCGCTGGGTAAGATTTTGTTCTTGACCTGGGAGAAAGCGTCAATGCAGATTTCTGTTTCCAGTTGCCGTGTCGTCATCGCTATCCTTAAACTGACTGCTGTGCCTACAATATATGATCTTGGGTGGACTGTAATTGATCACGCTCGTCAACCATCATATCGTCTCAGTTCCTGAATTCCCTCTACTCCTACGAGCAAGTCTTGGTAATTTCAAAGTCCGGCAAATCAGAGAATCATCTCCGTCACAGCAAGTCGAACCAGGCAGAAGATATGCCGTCGATTTGATAGTATGGAACCTGTAGACTTAGTTGAACTGTCACCGAACTAGGCGTAAGTGGAATAGCAAAAGTATGATCAATCATACGGGAATAATACGGCAACGACGCAGAGACAGCACAGAAACAACGCTGTTGCACTTCACTCCTCCTCCCTATCTCCCCCACCTCCCCCACTGACGCTCTGCTAAGCAATAGAGAAGAGGGAGAGACAAGAAGTGACCTGGTCGAGCAAAGCCCGAGTCCATACGACGATTCATGCTAAGCGGTCCAAAACAATCCGTGACATTTCCCGATCGTCTTTTTTTTTGAGGATATAGAGGTCGTCATCAAATGGACCTTCATACCGAGGCCACAAAAGGATCACGATTGCGTAATCTTCTCGGTTGGGCCGTACAGACTGCTCGGCGACTCCACTATGCCTATAAGCTCACTAGGGGGGTAACCAGCAGCGTTTCCTATGAGCTTGAGCGTCTCGATCGCCTCAAAGGCGACATCGTCGCCTCATGGTTTTTGTATGATAAACTGTATAGCGTTTGCGGCAGAATTGCTCGGTAACGGTGACCTCCTGCAAAAAAGCGATTTACCCCTGAATCCGGGAGAATCGCGTTGCGGGTGGTAATCCTAGACAACATATAAATAATTCAATTGAGTGGTAGGTACAAAGCGCCTTTGAGATAGGTGAGGCACTGTCACCGCGTTGGGATGGCTGAAGCTCGCCCTGAGATACCGCTTTGACCTATTTCTAGCACCTTCTTTGTGTCCGCGCATTTTTGCCGCTGATCATCGCTCTGCTGTACTTTGCTAGCCGCGCTTCTGTCTTTGCTGGATTTTGGCACCACTTCTCTGCGTGGTCTATTTCGTACGGTATCATAGCTATTCAATCGAATTCAGTCGATGTCGATTGACATTTATACAGTCCATGAGGCTTCTAGACCTTTGACGCTAGACACAAGACACAACCTCAATTGCCACCTCTTGACAAGCCGATGATCGATTCGCGCTCTTCGGAAATCTCCGGCCTTCGTTTGAAAGAAACAAATTCACTGACAGCGTGCGTTGACCCAATGGTTTCGCGTTGACCGTCTTATGCGCAGCTGAAGGGGCGGAAGGGAGGAGAGAAAAGTGCGAGGGAGCAAAGCGGGCATGGAGGAGATTGGACACCTGGTGCCATGAAAGACGGTGGTTTGCGGCACCTCGAAACTTTGTCTGATCCTTTCTCCCTTTTTGTGACGCCCATTCTCGGGAAGATTCATGCTTCGTTGACTGGTTGACGAGGATTCCCAAAACAGGCTGTGAATTTTGGACCATGCACGACATTTTTCGTCCCTGATCACCGGACCAGGACACTTTACGTCATGGAATCCGTCGGCTGGTGCAGTCCATGTTTCCCTCAGTAGGCCCGTCATTCATGTCTGTGGAATGAACAAACGTGTCACAGGCGTCGATACGAATGCGAGACCGAGTTCAATGTCCGGACACAGCACGGCACCGTGGAGAAGTTTGCCCCAATCACGAGTAGATCGTAGTTTTGGCCTAAGAATGAGTATCGCAGGCATCGCCAAACACTATTTCTATAAATCCCAACCTAAACACAACACTGCATCAGGAGGTGAAATGACGCCATATCGTATTACGATCAAACACGCACACGGCATCTTATGTCGGCAATCAATGCTCCAAAAACGTGGCGCATCACTGACCTAGCGCTAGGTCATGGATGTTCAACAGGTCACAGGAGAGATTTTCGAGCTCAACATACTCCTCCCCATCACCTTTTGTGTATTGACTACACAAGCTCCTCCCGAGGATGCCTTTCAATGAACCTGCATTCCCTCTTATCTTCCACCCTTGCGTCGAATAGCGGGAACCCTGTTGCACCTTTTTTAGATATGCTGGCGCTACCATCACTTGTTGTAGTTATCCGAAGTAGGGCATTCTTTGAGGCCACAATCTCTCTTCCGGGAACCCCTTTCGGTTGTCTTTCTGGTCGTCCCAGTACTTGGATCTTCAACAGTGATCTCGAGCGTATGGAATTCACACATTCTGCAGCAAGTTTTTTAGCATCCTTGCGGGACGAGCCTCTCCTTCATACCTGAAAGAAGCCTGAAAGAAGGAAACAACTAACTTGGCGAGCGAGTTCTGCGTGTTTAGGTTATGCGAAGAGAAAACGAATGTATCAATGAGGTCACTGATGTTGAATTGAACATGTTGGAATTGTCATTTGTTGGCAGATTGTTGTTCTTTTATAGTCACTTCTTTGTTTTCCGCCTTGTCCGCACCCGGCCCCTCTCCGTCTCTCCTGCTCCTCCTATTCTTCCTGCTCCTTTTTCTCGTCATCATCACCATTGGATACAACAGTCAAGTAAATGAGGTGACATGGCCTGGCCACGTCCCGACTTTCTGACCATGATCTGCAACCACACACATATGCACGAACCCCTAGGTCAAAAGCCGATGCCGCCCGAATGCGATGTTGTACCAGGAAGAAAACAAGAATCTTAAACAAAGTAGTAGGACCCATAGCGTCCACTTCTGCTATGCTACGTCTCGACAGGTCATAATGCTGCCACGTCGACGACAACAGCGTCTTCTGCATGCACATGTAAAACGACAAGAAATTGATAAGAAGTGTACATTTCCGGTTTGAACAAGGCTACCATGACTGAAGAAGATTCGCTTAACAATGTGGAAAAAGCTTTTCAAGCTCACGCTAGCTAGAGGCTCGTGCAAGCTTTTGTTGTCATCAGCTTCAGGAGGTCTACAAAGTATCTCGTGTTGGAGGTGATCGACAGCCACAAGCATGAGTCCATGGCGAGTCAGCATCGTGACGCGTGTCACGGCCCTTGTACACTCACCTGCTGATCATGCGGCAGAGAGGATCAGGTTGCTGCGGACACACATTGAAGCCTCCTCATCAGGCCGTAGTGAGAGACGCTAGGTTGAAAATGTGTCGGCTGACAGAGATTGGGAGGCTGGGAGCTGCAGAAATTCATCTTACAAGGGGCTAAAGCAGGTTTTTTTGGTCTTCTCGAGTACGTTAGAATGAACTCATTCTCCAACAACCTTTCCAGCCTCGGGAGTTTCTGCATATCACCCCGTCACAGTCAGCGCATGCAGTCAATTGCGCAGCAATCTGCCCTCTTTCTTTTGCCTTATCTATTGCCACAAGATGACTAGATTTTGATAGCGGCGAGCCCTTGTGATAACAGAACCACAGCCGGGCCGAATCCGTCGTGTGTTTTTCGCAAGGGGGCCCAATAGAATGACACACACACACACATGCACGTACACACACATAAGAGAGGAATTTTTGCTCCTACAACACAACCGCAGCGTAGCGGCAAGAGGATCAGCCGCGGCTTCACAAACAAATCATATGTCAAGGCGCTTACTTTGAGCTATGCATTTAATCTGATTTGATGCATACGGAGTAGATACATCCTAAGCCAGCTCAGTCACAAGGAACATGAACCATGCTGTTTACAGCCATTATCCGCCAGCCAATTCACGGCATCTCCTCTTTCGACTTGATGCGGATAAAGTCCCGAATGCGTTCGACTCCCATTTTGTCGTTGTCCGGAATTGCTGTGGACACCCCCTTTGGCACAGGACCTCGTTTTTCCAAGAGCACGTCATCCCTGCGAATGCATGAATCAAAGTCAATAATGACAACCTCGTCCCCTTTCAGATCGCGGAACATGATGTTGTCAGGGCCCAGGTCATTGTGTATCAGGCCTTGTGCATGGATATGAGCCAATCCGGCCTCCACCTGCACAAGGGTGTCGTCCTCCTGGACTCGGATGCCTCGATCGCAACGCTCCCGAAGTGTCTCGGCATACCGCTCGAAGCCGAGGCCTATGATGCGGTCTTGTCGCACAACGCAGCCCTCATAACGAGCTACATTCTGGTGAGGCGTCTTACGTAGGATGTCGCAGATACTGGCTTCATGGCGAAGCCAAGTACTGACGCGGTCTGTACCGTCGTACGCAGTCAAACGAGGCCGCTTAATAAAGATGTTTTCTTGCGTTGAATCCTGGCACAAAGTCATGCCAGACTCGCAAGGTGGAAAGAGAGCTGCGTCAGAGATAGGCTGTAGCTCTAAGGCTCGTATGGTATCTGGTTGGACTTGACGCCCACGTTGAGGCGAACGGGCATAATAGAGGCGCTGGCTTTCATCCTGTAGGATGACAAAGGTGTGCTCGAATGTTGGAGGATCGCTATCAAATGAGAAATATTCCGCCTTGGAGTGGATCTGCATGGTATTCGGGAGGAGGAGAGGGAAAGAGGGGGACAATTATTGCGCAGATACGTGTGATTTGTGTATGTCTTTATGTGAGTGTATGCGTGTGCGGCCATATCGAACGTCCTTATGGGTGTTTTAAGGGTGGTCTCACCAACGTGGCTTACTTAAGCAGCTTGTCCATCGGGCGGGGTCACGTACCTACTTGGTAACTGTATAGCGCATTGAGTCTGCCGCGGCGAATTACCTCGGGGAGGATCAGCAGGTACAGATCAATGAAGGTACGACGAGCTAGGGAATCCAGGCGCAGTGCTGGGTCATAGTTTTACATATGACATTGCATTATAAGCAAAGTGCGAATCACATTGTATCACGTTAAAGCAAAGCTCTGTTCCGAAATAAATGTGCAAAACCATTTTTCAAAAAGCTTTTTTAATTGTAAACATCTTTTATTTCTACGTTTTGCATACTTTTCAAGCTTGAAAATAATAAAAAGTCAACTGTAAAAATAAGTCAATACTTTTTCATCATATTTCAAAAATGAAGAGCTTTGAACGATATACGGATGCCGTTCAGGCTATACAATTCGTTTCCAAGGCGCTTTTCGCAACGGCAACAACCATGTCGGGTAAGCGTCGTAATGCAAGGCCAGCTCACGAAGACCAGTTCACAAGTGCCAGCTCACGAGCGTCACTGACTCTTCCTCTTCCAATCGTTCTCTGAACCTGGTTTCGAGAGTCTAAGGTCAATACACCAAAGGTAGCTTCGGCACTCTTGTCCAGGACGTCGACGCGAACCGAGCCAATCTTTATTCCACACATCACATCATGCATCGAGATATCCAGCCGTCGAGTATCCTTGTCTACTCCCGAGGTTCCATCTAGCTCTGCGATTTTGGCGTTACTGGCGAGCTGGCCAACTCAGTTGCCGACACATTTGTTGGCACTTCGACCTACATGGCCCAGAACGCATGTCGGGCGAGAGATATACCGTCAAGTCAGATGTCTGGAGCTTCGGACTGACTATCATGGAGCTCGCCATCGGCAGATCCCCCTTCGCCACCGGCGAACAGTTTTCCAACGAGAATTGTGCCCCGGCAGGCGTCCTGGATCTTCTGCAGCTGAGCGTGCATGAACCCGCCCTACATCTGCCCAAGAGCGATGCCTTCCTCAGCATTTTGGAGGATATTATACAAGGGTGCCTGTCCAAACAGCCTCAGGGAAGGCCGACCCCGAAGGAATTCTTTGCACGCTGTGTCATAAACTGCTTGGATGAAGTCACCTCTAATATTGAACTAGGACCGTGACCCATTCGTCCTGGCCGCCAAGAGGACCCCAGTTGATGTAAGAAAGTGGGCTGTCGGCTTGGTAGAAAGGCACAATCCTCAGTTGTCACCCGCTACACAAGAGCTCATTCGATCGATTGACCCCCCAATCTAGCCAGCACATTCTGAGGATCGCACCATCAACACGCCGACGTCTGTCGAGATACCTGTCGCTTGTGCTGGCATTAATTCTCCACGAGACCATCGTCACAACCGCACTCCGCCCCGCAACGGGAGCATTGCCGGTCGAGCACCTGCATCGGCACACCATCCCGGCATGGGCGGGCGTGTGGCGACGACAAATTCCGTTCCACAACTTCAGCGCTTTGCAGATTACGCAGGACCGGCTAAAACGAGTACTGCCACGTCCGGCTTCTCAGCCCGATCTGCTTCTCCGGAAGCCCGATTCTCCATCACTCGGCACGGAGACATACATCGGAGGTTCTTCCGACGCAGAGCCGACGCAAAGCCCGTTTTGGACGGTCCCCAAACCCGAGCCCGAGCTGTGGCTTGCGGGCTAGGCCTGAGCCGCAACCGCGAAGGTCCTGCAAATTGGCGTAGGCACTCAATTCTCGCACCTCTTTTCATTTCCTCTTGAAGGAATGGGTCTTGACGAGGATCGTGTGAGCGAGTGCGATCAGTGAGTTTTCGACCCGAGGCCAGATATTCAGGAAGGAGACCCAGGCAGCATTGCACGCACCTTCGGGCCTTTGTTCGGTTAGCATACTGAAGTCTTCTAGTGCAGGCCGATGATGCCCTATTTTCGCTCTCATTTGTCGGCCTTCATTCAGGGTCTTGCAAAGGACAAAGGACTATATGAAAGGGGGCTGTCAGGCGTCGAGCTCAGGACTGAGACGTTGTCGCAGCAAAGGTTGGCAATCGTAGTATTACATATATTAAGATCCTTACTCCCGATCTCCTGATCAGTCGGAGGAAAACTCCCTTATGAAGGGAGCTCTGTTACTACTTTCATTGCTAGCTCGCATTGTTCAACGTGGACTCGGTGCCGCATCGGCTGACCCGTTTCAAACACTGCTCTGATCTAGCGTTGCTGCGACAGGTGTACTGCGTTCAGAACCAGGAACTCAGTGTAGTTCGCGCTTCCTCCGAGCATGTTCATGACGCACCACACCATTCAGTACTGCCTTTCGCAGCAACATTTGACCTTTTTTGCGTCGAAATTATTGACCTTGGCGCCAACGCACGGGACTCCGACGACAGAAATCAGAGCCCAGCGCTTGTAGGCGCCTCCGCCTTCACCCTTTTCTCGATATCCACGGCCTCGAATTGCCTGTCGCTCACCCGATTTCCGCGAGGCTCTGCACGCACAGCACATTTTATCCGACCTACGCCCTGTGCCAGCGAGACTTCTTGCCTCCAGCTCAAAGATGTCATCGCCGAAAGTCACTCACCAGTACTGCTCATCGACGACTGTGGGCGTGCTTACTTGTTCCGTTGCAATGTAGTCAGAGCGCCAGGACTCGACCAACTAATAATAGTGCTGACAACCCAACAGCTTCTACAGAATCGCGAAGTCAGTACATTGAAAATGTTCACCCTGGAGAGAGGGCCTAATCCCACATAAAAGCAGATGCGGATTGCGACTTGTGCCATTCTGAATGACGTCGGGCGGACAACGCTGAGTTGGCGGGCTGACGTTGACATTGATCCATTTGAAAGACTTTTGATGGGCAAGCATGGAAGTCAAAGAGATGGACTGCTGACAAGAGCAATCTGTGGGTCGAGAACCAGATCCCGGACAGAACTACACGCTCCAAGACAAAGCTGGTCCAGATTTATGGAGTAGGGTTAGCTCGCACCTTGACCGCAGCCAGCTAGGGCCGGTCAGGGACACGGAGACAGATGCAACTGGAATATTGCCGCGATGTAATGAACCGCTGCCAAAGCAAAGGCCCCTTACCGTAGTTTGGCTGAGCACAGCGAAAAGTTTTCGTTCCAGACTCTGGCACATCCGTCATCACGCAACTGCTACTTGGATACCCGCTCGTGCCACCGTCACAGTCAGAGCCGTCCTCGCTCATCTCTCCCAGCAGTACGCATCGGTTTTGCCTCTTTAAACCACGGGCCGCTGTGGTCATCGCGATTGCTTACGATGCCTTGGTGGAGATTGGAAATGCTTCTCGCTTGACACTGCACATCAGGTGGTTGGTTATTGGTCGCCGAAATGGCAAACTGCTCAGGCGGCAGCGGCCCGCTGTCGGTTTCGTATTGTTTTCCTGCGGAGTCGCTGTCAAGCCCGGTATTTCTTCGCTGCTGCCCTGCAGATCAGCTCCCTGTCTGCCCTACTCTAGTCTCCTGCTCCATGTTCTCGAACATGACGCTCATCATCTAGCTGACCATGCTCTGTCGCATTCGTTTTTCCTGCGATTCTCGTCATCATCTTCTGGCTTTCGCCCTCCCAGACAGTGTTTCACTTCCACCAGTCTTTTTCCTACTCACTCGAGCTCATCAACATCGCAAATCGCGAAACAGTATGGGCGTGGTCACGAGCCCCTGCTCCAAAATGGGCCCAAATGTCTGACCACAGCGGTGAACCACCCCGCTTCAAGCCGCTTGAACCACCCAACGCGTCCGAGTGTCAATTGAGTACCACGCGTGTGTTGTTTGACCGTTTGGGTGTCTCATCTAGTCAAGAATCCCAAGCTGCATGGATCCCACGCCCTCTATCAGGCCAATTGACCCGAAACAGGAAGCTGCAGATCGACGCCAAGTGTTTGAACGACCAGGAGCAGCAGCTCATTGTAGCAGTGCTGCGACCACTTCATTGTACAACCATCCGTTCGACCACCGGTGGCACATGACATATGCAGAGAGATCGAATACTTCATGGATCCGCTGCCAGCGAACATGTCGAGCAAGCATTCCACCTTTTTGGACTCTCTACACCACTCGACTGGACACAATGGCAGGCCACCCCTCCGCGACCACGTCACTCGATGAGATCCTCTTCCCGGATGTCCAGTCAATTCCGGCTCAGCAACCCAGTGCGTAGCAATTCGGGGCAAGATCGCTTCTTTGCTTTCTCAGTTCTAAGTCTCATGCTGTTGCAGGGCAAAAGACATATCAGTCGAGTTCCTTCTTTCATGCTCATCGTACGTCCGGAGACAGCTCAAGCTTTGTCTCTCCTGCATTGATTCGTGGCTACTATCTGACTCCTGCAACGTAGGACTGTTCTGTCCTTATATCGAGTGCAACAGATATACGGCAAAGAACCTTCCGGAACTCCATGCCATGGAACCGCCCCTCCACGACGACGATGTTGTCTACATTGTCGAGATAGAAAGCGGTAGCGCAACAGCAAGCCTCGGCGCAACAGAAAGCGGTAGCACAACGTTATGGTCGAAGCATTGCCTTCTGACAGGAGACACAGTCGCGGCACAGAATCGGGAGTTTCGACGTTCGATACAAGTTAGCGCTAGCCACCCCTGAGCCCCATGAGGATGGAGACACGTTGTGATTCCTGGGCGGCCAGAGGACGGCGCTTTTCGAATCGGACGTAGGATGTTCGTACTGGCCCGTGTTACGCCATTTGGTGGCTATTGTCAAGTCGTTATTGTCGAGACATCTCGGGTCTGGCGAAGCTCCCTGTTCCTGTAGAACTTCTAGTGAAATGTTGCAGTAGCGCGCAGCGAGCGTCCGAATCGGCCGTAAACAATACTGTGCTGCGACCAGAAAAAACATCAATGTCAAGGAACCAATTCTTCCGTGTGCGCCAGGTCGCGGTCTCGAGTGTTCTGCCAGCATGGGAGGCATGAAGGGTCAGATGGTGGGAAAATTTACCAACAATTGCTATAAGCAGGAGTGGTCTCAGCCGATCAAATGAACAACACAAGCTTTTCGCCTTTTCTTTCTTAAAATCCGCTTCATGAGCGCTCCCCTTGAGAGACCTTCACAAATTCCTACTACACCTACGCTTCCCTCTAAGGAACTACGCAAAAAGTGCATAAGACGCGCTCAGCCTGGAGGAGATCATTTGATCAAACGAACACCTAGCCTTTGATACATCGTTTACGGCTAAGGTGAGCTTCGAAGAGCTCATCGTCGCGAGCTTCGGGCCTGGTGTGTGTGTGTGTGCGCGTGTGTCTGTCATTCCCGCGACACATTCCATAAAAGTGCGCTTCAAGAAATTTCATCACCAGTGACGCATCCAGGTTTGTGAATACGATTGGGAGTTTGAATGTGATAAAACGAGCAAGCCGTCTTTTGAGGATCATCGAGCTGCTTCAGAAGCTGAGGAGGGAAAATGGAAGGATAGATCTGTGATTTATGCTACCTTGATCAAAACCATTAATCACATCTATTGGTGGATAGTTGGCGCGGGACACTGTCGATGTCCGCAGCTCCATAGTAGCGACAGCAGCTCCCACAAGAGCATGGTAATCTGAAGTTTGCGACGCGAAGTCATCCGAGGCCTTTGTTGCCTGAAGCATCAGGTTTGAGGGAGCTCTAGGCTCTTGTTCACAGACTCAGGCTATTGCACTCCGTACTCAACACTGCTAGTATCGAATGACGACCTCTGCATGTGCAACGAACTTTGGGCTGCCTCGATAGTGAGATATTCTGTCTTGCTCTGGAACATGAAGACCTTTGTTGCCCGAGCTGACAGGTCGACTTATTTCGCCTCCCATGGAAGACCCTTCGCCCAGTTCAGTAGACGAATGGCTGTTGGTGAGCTCGCTTCTGGGCTCAGGCGTCACTTATCACCGCCGGAATTGATGCGGAAGTCGAACGGCTGTCGCAGAACGGGCATGGTAGGCAGATCACAGCAGGTGACAGTCTCCTGCGCCATTCGAGGCACGTGGCTGTCCTGCGGCAACGGCATTGATGCTGCGGATCAATTGCTAGCGCGTGCCAGTTCTCCATAATGATTCCTTTATGCCGTTGCTCGAGCCAAAGTACACGGCGCGCGCAGCATTTGGATAGGGTCAGTCCGTTCAGGATTCTATGGTGAATGTGACCATGGGTAGAGCCACCAATTGGAGCAAAACTCGCGTTTGTGATTCATGCGGTCGCTGTCGTCTTTGCGATCTCCGTTTGGCCCAGAGTGATCCGTCTCCTAAACCAAGCATTCGGACAGAGGAATCACCCAGCGAAGGAGCCTTCGCCACTCCAACGACGGAAATACAGACGACGAGGAAGTGAATCCTCTCTGGGGCGTAAGAAGAACTGGGAAAACCCGGAAACGTCTGCCAGTGGCCTGCCAAGCTGGCAGGAGATAGAATGTAAAAGGCGTAGCCGCCACTTGCATTCTCACAGCGTTCTCACAGTATCGTGCGCGTGTCCTTGGTTGGAAGAACCGTGGTTGTATAAAGACTCGCATCTTAATGTCTATGTACGCCTACGCCCGCGCCCATTAAACGTTGTTACTCAGCCGAGAGGCCATACCTGGTTGTCGTTTGACCGCGCCGACTTTAAGAGCCTTGATCTCGGTCACTGGCCGCCTGTACCCTGTCGTTGCGGGGTTGCGACGGCGGACGTTGTGTATGTACGTGCTCGGCGGCGCGAGACTGTTGCTAGGCTGGATCAATCAAGATATAAATCATTCGACGACTGAAGCTTTCCGAGCATTGCTGAGAGAATACACCCTGCAGTGTCGCGTGAGGAGCCGTCGATGTTGGTCACTCATAGCCCAAGCAACACGAAGCCGTCCTTCCACCTCCGGAGCACAATGTGATGTTCCCGATATCTGGATCTTCGTTTGGGCGCAGGCTGATCTTGGGAACCATGGGCGGTCTGCAAACCAGCTCGAGCGCCATAAGGCACAGAGAGGCTTAAGAGACAGTTGACCAAGCCAATTCACGACATGCCAGGTCGAAATTGGCTCAACTACGTGAGATTGAGAAATTCTGTCCATCTCTAGGACCAAAGACTTCTGATCAAATGCAGTAAGCACATTTGATAGTTCATCCGTGGAATGATGACAAGAATGAACAATTGAACACATGGATATCATCGAGGTGAGCTATACATTCATTCATGCGATGCCATTCATTCATGCGATGCCATACCATGATCAGAGCCAGAAGAGAATCATATCACATGCACGATATAGGTCCAAAATTCCATTTTCGCAGATTCCGGATATTGGAAGGTGATAGATCAGGACTCTGCAGGGCCGGCTTTCCAATCGTATACCGCTCACGGCCAGACGATGTGTAGACCTGGCTGTTGCATCTGACCATGAGAAATATATTTCTGCTGGGGATCGCCCGTGCTGTGTTCTTGTGGGATGTAGCGACGGCCATTTCAACGAGGCGTTTTGGAAGTAATGCCCATGGCCACACTGCCAAAGTCAGTTACGTGTATTTCGCCAGTGATGCAGACTCGTTGGTCACTCGGATTTTGGACGTGAAAATCGACAGCGTGAAACCGATTCAGGTGTTTTGTTGAGTGAAGCTTGTGACGCTATCACAAACGTAACTGTTCGAGGCTCGGAGGTGGTGACTGGCAGTGTCGACGGACGCGTCAGAGTTTATGTCGTGGCACAGGTTGGTAATCGTAGTGTTGTGTTGAAACCCATCCCCCCGATCTCTTGATCAGCCGGTGGAAAGCTCCCTTTGTACAAAGGGGGCTCTGTTACGACTATGTCTATGCTTTATTTGCTGACTCGCATCGTCAAACGTTTCAGTCGGTGCCGCAAAGCGGCTGCCTCGCCCAAAACACTGCCCTAACCTAGCGTTGCGCTGGCTACACTGCGACAATTTACGATATCCTGCTTGCCGACCCCGGCCGTCTCTTCTGCTTGATTGGTCTGCAAACCTCCATCACCACCAGATTAGACCGTTTCCTATCTCGCAGGATAAGCGAGCACGTACGGATAAATTGCCTATAGTCTGTCGACTTGACGACTTGGTGGACAGGCTGCCCAGTCGAGCCAGCACGTTTTTGAAAGACCTCTCGGCCGACAAATCACAAGGAACGCGCATTGACCTAATCCTGGTTGGAATCATTTCGTCACTGCTGCATATGGTCCTTCTGAATTACAAGAGAGTTTTGGTCTGCTTTATCACCAGCTGCACAAGGATTCGCTGGCATTCATCGAGTCCAGGCCACGTTATGCGACTTCATGAAAAAAGGCACAAACCTGGGTTCAAAACCATATGAGCAGACCGCGGCTGTTGCAGCAATCGTGTTTCCGGCCGAGCGCCGACACCGCGAAGTACCGGGTGTCATGACCAATGCGGCTATACTTAATGCTAAACCCCCTCCTACCTTGGACATTTAGTCGAAGTCTCTGCAAGTCTCCACCATAAGCGCCACGCACCATTTTTGACCTCGTCCTCTGTATTTTCCGTGCAAATTAAGACAGTTATTTTTTGGACTTCCCTCGCACCGAAAGCGATCGGTATGTTTTGTCTTTTGGTGGGTCCGGAGATCTTGTCGGTTCAGCAGGATCGGTCAGACTCCACTTCGGGATGATCAGGCGTCAGCGGCCCCATTTTTTCCCCTCTCAACATTTGCAAGCACAACAATCAGGAATAAACAGTGCGACAAGGTATTGATCGAATAAGCATGGAGCAACACATGGTAGGGCTACGGCCACGGCCGCTGCAGCGAGAGGAGAGACACTCACGGCCGAGGAGTATGAGCTGCGGGCGAAGAAGGCGGCACGTGCGGCAGGACTTCCAGAGCCAACTCGACCATCTGTGTTGCCGGCGCCGTTGATGGATTCCGATATTTCGGGCGACGGTCAAAAGTTTGCTGGAAACTTTCCCGGGCGGGATGACAAACCTCAGTGCTCAATTTGCATCGAAGAAGTGAACGAGAACCACACAACTGTTTCGTTGCGGTGCTGGCATCGGTTTTACCAAGATTGTATGATGCTATGGCTGAAGAAGCGCAACGCTTGCCCAATTTGCCGGAATTCCTTCTAGAAGGGTGCAGATATCGCAAAGTCATGGATCATCTGGTTGTTCATGCCTATTGCTGCAATAAAACATGCAACAATTCAGGCAACGAAGAGGAAGTTCGGAGTCGCGAAAGACACATGATAGACGGCTCGCTCCACAGTCATCCCAATGCTGTAAAGTTTCCAGCGTCGGATTTCTCGGTATACAAAGGCTCCATCTGGCACCTCCATCATTCGACGGAATGCAGGTCAGTCTGGATCAGCTTCACTTGCACCTGAAGATAGGAGTTCTCAGAATCTAATCAGACAACCCGATCCTTCATTCATTGGTCTGTCGGAGGAGTAGCCGTCTGTTCAAGATCCTGCGCAGTTGTCGAAGCAGGTAACGCCGGATCTTGTTGCCCCGCACCCTTGGCTTCTGACAATTGAGCTTAAACTCACATGGGGCGGTCTCAAGCTCCTACGCTTGACGATTGGGGCTCGTCGATGACTGTGTACGCATTGAACGAAGATACGGATAGAAATCGTTCCATTCATGACTAGGCGAGCAAGACAATTTTTGCGCTTCTATGTACATCAGTCTGTCTCCAAATGTCTTCAATAAGCCTCGGCTACCTGGTCACCGAACAGGATTCTGTCATAGGGTGCCATCCTAGGGGCGCTTTGTCATGGGGCGCTTATGTGAAGCGGCAAACGGGAGCATGAGCTCGGGATGAACTAGGGAGATATGATATACATCCTGTCCGCAGAGTGTCCCCTGTTTTGTCGCTCCTTTTCGGACTTTTGTCGATGACGTCACTGAGCGAGGCATCCACGTAGCTCTTTACAACCTGATGTTACCGTAAATCTTCAGTGAAACTAGATATGTACGCGTCGTCACCTTCTTTCATTCCGGTCGTCAATGCACGAATGATCAGGAGCAGCCTTTACCCTGAGCATTAATCTTGGGTCGCTCGTCCGAGCACCCAGTTTAGCCGCTCGTCCTCTACCACCTCGTGGCAGTCAAATTTCGAGCAGTCTCGGTGCAGGCTGCCGACGGACCTGTGGACCGAAGGTGAAAGCGGCAACCAATAGGTCATGAGACTTCGACGGACTCTAGTTTCGCGCGTAACGGAGCAAGTCTTGCTGGATTTTGCTACGAACGGTAGCCCCGAGCTCTGTCTGGTTTGTTCGTGGTAGCCGGAACATTCTCGGCCGCTTCACCTGCGGATACAAGAAAGTTCCGAAGCTGTCGGGCGATGAGCAAGCATCCGCTAGACGAAATTGTGGGTCAAATTCGCTGATAGCACCCGTCAAACCTGGGTAATCTTGGCCTTTGCCCTTCCCTCCACTTCCACTCGAAGCGCTAAGGGTGGTGTCGAAGCCTCGCTGACGCGCTCACCTTCGACTGAGAGCCGGATGCGACCTCGTGGCGCTGATTGTATGGTAGCATCAGGGTCTGATAGGGGCCGTCCGTCACATTTGCTCCGTCCAGCCATGCCATTCGCTGACGAGAATTTTACATTTGTCGGACTTGGGATCTAGTCGACATAGCAAGCCGGCCTACGGGGCGAGGAGTAACATCGTGGTGAGGTCCGCTAATGCTTTAGTGAGTCATACTCGATCAGGAGGAAGACTTCGCAAGCGCGAGTGATACACTGGATCGCATGGCGAGGATCCTCTGCTCAGTCATTTCAAAGTGAAATCAAGTATGCCAGTCGGGCCCTTTGTTGGAAAGGTGCCGCGAGTGCAAGAAGGGTTGATAGGTTTACTGACATTCTTTGACATTCTTGCAGGCGCACAAATCGACCGGACCGGTTACTAGCCAACAACAACCCAGCTTGACAATAGTGTGGCAGTGCAATTTCCTGACGTATACTCCGCATCTGCATTACTTCATCTGCATGCGCCTTCCCTTCTTTCAGGCAATCGAGTCCCAAATTCTTGATTTTCTCTCAAACCGACTAGGTTCCGGTGCGCTTTCTGGTGATTTTCGGGGTAAGCAGTTCGGAGAGTATACTCACTGGGTGATCAGGCTTCAAGAAATCATGTTTGAGGAGCTCCTTAGCCGATGCGCGACGCTCGACGTTGATTTGAAGACAAGTTGACAGAAATTCATTGAGCTTCTTGCTTTGCTTCTGCGGCTCTTTGAGTTTTGGTGGCCCAGTTGTGGCGAGTTTTATTACCATGTTGTAGGACTCGCAAGCGTCCCTGCTTATCTTGAAGATTTTAAGATCGATCATTTCGATTATCGTGGTTCCCAGCGCCCATATATCAACCTTGCATCCATACCCTTCCCCTTTCGCGTAATCGAGTTCCATAAAGTAGGGCACTCCGTTGCTCGTTTCCTTTGGATGAGTTCCCGTAAGTCTAATACACCTTCCAAAGCCGGCTTGTACAACGGATCAGCATCCAAAAGGTTGATTAGTTTCGCGCTGGACTCACCAATCTTGACATTATTCTGATCATCGAACATGATACTGTCACTCATGATACCTCTGTGGACGATGCGCTGAGAATGGAGTTCTCGCAATCCCTGGCATATCTAGGACACATGTTAGCAGCCTGGACGGGAGGTAGATCGTAGGCAGAAGAGATTACCTCTTTGCAAATTTTAGAGATCTGCGCCTCAGAGAAACGTTGCTCGCCTCTACGTTGCTTGCCTCTAATGAGACGCGACAATGTGTACTCCTGTAAGGGTTCCATATGGATGCACAGGTGCTGGCCGTCTTTGCTCAGAAAAGCGCCCAAGAACTGGACAATGTTCCTGTGCTTATTTGTCTTCAGTACTGAAACTTCATTGAGAACCGTTTCCAGATGGTTGTGGCGAACAAGATTGGTATCTTCGATTGTCACTCGCTCATTCACCTGCCCGGGCGTTACGAGTTCTGCCTGATAGACCGAAAAAAACACATCTCGATTGATCATCGTATTCCTGACGACCGATACATTCGGTTTGCTCCTGGACACAGACTTCCGCAAGTCTGCCATGACTGATTGCTTTGACGGTCGCAATGCATCGAGGCTCTGCAGCGCCGTTGGGTTCTCTATGCCTGCTGGCCGGACTACTTCGCGGATTGCTTCGCAAAAACATGTTAAAAAACCGGCAATGGAAAAGAGCCAAGACATTTTTAGAGCAATCGGCAGTGCTGCACAAGGTAGATCTAGACGAGTTGCGATCGAGTCGGTTTCTAAGAACGAGACATCAAGAAGCAGCTCGTGATGCGAATGGGAGCACCGAGGTTTTGGAATGGAATGGAAATCAAGATCCAGAGGAACAGGATGGAAGAGGGAGTAGTACATGCTATCCCTATAAATATACAAGGGGATCAGCAGCAATCTCCACACATCCGTCCTGGAAGTCTGGCCATCTACCTCGTTCTCGACCAGATCCTCGTGAGACCCTCATACTGCCGAATGGCGCTAGGTGTCCTGAATAACGTTAGTGCCGTCGAGTAGCCGTGCAAGGGCCAGCGGCAACAGCACCAATCAAATGATTGCCATACACCATGCGAGGTCGATCCAAGAGCTTATGTAAGATTATCGTGGAGGCAAAATCAATAGCGCTTAACCAAGTGTCACAATTGGACTTCTCGAACGCGGTTGGCTGTTTCGTTGCTTCCTTACGACGGCGAGCTGTGCCGCGTGGCGTTTGCATGATATTACTTCTTTGGCCACGAGATCATCCTCGGACAGTTTGGGGGGTGCGAAGTGTGCATACGTGCTCCCCTGATCGTCAACGCATGCGCGATGAGCGATTGTCACTCGATGGACACCATTATTCGCGAGCGACACTACCACTTGGGGCCACTTGTCCAGCCCGGCTGCCCGCTTTCCGTCCACGAAGAGCGGTATTTGTCTGGTAGTGCGACGCTCCGATGCGCGGATGCACGGCTAGCAGATCGCAATGTCTTATTCCGAAGTGCTTCTGCGAAGCTGCCCCCGGCCGGATAGGCTTGGAGTGATAGCCATGTTCCGATCTTCCACTTTGAGTCGTCCTAGCGTAACCAGCTGCCGATCATGTCGAACGCACAATAGCTAGTGCAGCACGCTGGCAAGGTTACGAATGACCCTGACGTTTCATATCGGACCAGATAGCAAGCCTTCCGGCGGGAAGAGTACTTACTGTCCGGACACGGCTGACAGGGTCTGACCGACGGAGACTGATCGACGCAGCTCGTGATTGGGCTGCCAGCGGTGGACTCGAAAATCGAGTCACCAACAAACTCGGGTTTGGTCCAACGTCGTTCGCCACAGAAGGCGCGCCACACACCGATCCCGCCGATCCTTCTTGTCTGGATCTGCCAGCTTTAAAGTCACCGTCTGCAAGCCACGTAACACCTTATAGACCAACCGAGAAAGAGGAACGGTCACCCCAGTGCGCAAAGCAAGCTAGATTGCTGTCTTCTGCTGACTTGCTCGATTTTGAATGAGAGCAAAAATGAGCTCGCGACGCTGCTCGCGTCTGATAGCATCGGGACTTCGAGGATCGTTGGTAGCGAAGGCAAGACCCACAGAGCGACTGCATGCCCCTCGGGGTTATGGCTCCACACTATTTACACTATGCAACTACCAGGTCAAAAGAACACGTCCCTGTACAGACGAATGTTGAATTCCTAGGCCTTTTCCGGTCACGACCCTCCAACAACGTCCCCTGAAGTTGGCCGAGAATGGAGAACTGTGAACTACGCGTTGCGTGGCCCCGCCGATTGGAGAAACGAAGCCACCAACCACGTTCCACTTTTGACACTACAGTCAAGTGCTGACATAGACCAGCAGGGCGTATTCTTATCTTATCCTTTGATTGGTCGCCTTACCGCCAGCCCCTGCATGGCTGTTCTTCTACCGTCCCAGCAGCAACGTTTCGCCGAGCCGCCCCAAAGGAAAGTCGACCGGATTGAGCATATCCCAGCGCTCCTGTTTCTCCTTCTCGACCTTTACTTCATATTACTCCTGAATAAGATTACGGCCCGGGGTTCGTGTGTGGCGCGGTTGTTGGCGGCGGCGAGCGGCGGCGCGAATATGCTCGTGGACCCGGTAACGGCGGAGAGCATTTCCACCTTCAAGGGCTCTGCCGTGTAAAGGCCGATAGCGTCGAGTGCTTTCTGTCTGTTTCAATTGTAGCGCGGATCCTTCAAGCCACGAACTCTCCGCGGACACTTTGAAAAGAAAGCCTCATTGGATCTGCCACTTGTCATGGACATAACCCCTGGCGCCAACATAGTCACGCCATCAATTATTAATAGATTCGTCTCAACTGATTGGACGTCTTCGGCTGCCACCGCGCTACCATGTGCCGTGGCTTGCAGCTGATGCAGCCTGTCCACCTGCCACACCCGTTACGTGCGAATGAGCCGGGGGTTGGCCTGTGATGATCGATGCTAGCCTGATATGAGATATGATATGAGATCTTGGCGCTGTTGTTGTAGGCAAGCGGGGATTAGGAGGACCCAACGGAGGCTCCATTGGAAGGCCGTAGCCGCGAAAGTCGCCGCTCCCTTTCCGTCGTGGGAGTTGATCGGAGAGCTGCAGACTGACTCACATTCGAGAGGTTCGAGAGGTTCTACTGGGGTTGGCTTTCCTGTGTGGTCACCGTCGCTGTTGATGGCCTGTTTATTGCTATTGCCATCGCGAGCAGCATCGGCCAGCTTCCAGTGAGATCGATGGAAGACGAGGCAAACGTCATCCGGATATTGATGGGGTTGCCCGCCGACCCTCGGTCCGTGCTTTAATTCTGATGACAAGGCGACGGAAGCTGGGCGAACTGCGGCCTTGAGCTCAGTACAAGCTTCACGGGCAACGAGGGAGTCCTGGAGGCCTGCAAGGCAGTCTGGAAATGCGACCCATTCCACACGGGCTTCTGTCTGTCATGGCAACTTTCCTCGACCGACCATCGATGAAGAGCCGCGATCAGGACGACGATTGTCCAATTCAAAAACACTGTGGTGGTGTTTTTCTAGTCATGTTCTAGTCATCAGTGACCAGACCCCGGCGTTCCAGCGTCTACCAAACATGGTTGACCAGCAGACAAGCTCGAATCAGGCGGAGTCGGCCACCAGCAAAGTCCTGAGGATACTTTACTGCGCTTCATTTCCCATGGTTTAGCACCCGAAGGTGCTGGAAACAAGAGCCTTTACTCAATGGAGCGGAGCCTAGTAAGCGATGAGCTGAAGCTCTGAGTTATGTGGTAGGGGAAGAGAAGCACATAAAAGCTCGCATGGCTCAGCAGAATGGAAAGAGTCCGTGGGCCACCCTAGATCTACGTCATCTGGCCAGAAAAGACGAAAAGCACGAAAACATTTTCAGCCTTCCTCTACGCATAATTTCTGTTGACCTTTGTGACGATTATCACTGTACCGAAGCGGTGGGCCAGTGGCTTTACCTTTGTCACTTATTTATGGAGAAAGGGCGCCCCTTCTTACGGGTCGGACCGCTGCTCCCTCCTCTTGATGACACTCATTCAACCACTTCGGATCTCACATGATCGTTCGCGTGCTTTCCCTTCCAAGCACACTCGAGCTACGCGAGAGCCGCAACATACCTCACCACATCGTGACAACACGCGCGCGGGGTGTCGGTCCAGCAGATCGGCGGGCGCAATTCGAACGACCAAAGAGGTTATCATATCTTGCCTCCTGTTCAAAGGGATATTTGCTGACGTTGAATCGCCTGTTCGTACAGGAGAAGTTAACATTTTAGCACGACTTCTGAGAACTTCTTCGCAATGACTGCTTCGTACGGGATCACTCCATTTCGACACCGTTGCACGTTTCCGCGCTGATATTTGCCTAGATCTGCCGCTTCTCAGCCATTTTGGTTCGTTGTCGGCAGCCGAAGCCGAGAGTTCATGATGCATTCACAAATTGTTGCCTCACTATCTCCACCGCTTGACAGATTAGTGAATGGGTCGATGTGGGAGGCTACAAATGGCAAGGTGAACTGGCATATGTTGACGAGGATACATTCCTATGCTTCTGGCAATTCTCTTACGCGAAAGATTACGATCATCGCGCCAGCTCTGGAACGCCGTGTCCAGATAGTTACGAGAAAAGGTCGGAAACGCAAGATGCGAGATACCCGGAATATTCAGCTCAAACGGAAGCTCAAAATTTCATCGACCACGGCAAGATGCGGGTTACCCGGAATATTCAGCTCAAGGAAGCTCAAATTTTCATCCATTACGCGTGCGGCCGAGCCTGTGCCTGAGCTCAGTACTTGGAACGAGAAAGTTTTCGTGAGTCCTGAGCCCATGGCTGTCGGCGCAGAAGAGACAAAGTCATTATCAACTGAACGCAGCGTAATATGTGGACCAGATTCGTTAAATTCGGTAAACTCTTCATGGATTCAAGCACAGCATCCGGCGCACGTGGCCAATTGTTGCTTCACGCAAAAGTCTATGTATTGGCCGACTGCTACGGTATTCAGACACTCGCGAACTTGTCATACACTAAGCTGTGTAGATCCTTGGCGCATATCGTTATGTTTAATAAATCTCTGGCAGACTTCGTGGCATTGGTGGAATATTGCTATGAAACTACGGTCCCTGATCATCTGAAAAATGAGGTTGTTCTTTTCGCTGCATACCAAATACGAAAATTGCTCGAGATGAAACGTTTTGAACGTCTCCTTGACGCCTGTGCGGAGTTAGAGAAAGATGTGTTGCGGGCTCTGCCAGAGACTTTGAAGTAAATTCTTCAGAAACGGTCAATGCAACGTTGTTCATGAGCTCAGAGATGGGTGTTGCGCCACAATTAGGGTTTTGCGACAGTACTTGGCATCAACAGACGATAACTAGATGAAGGGCTGGCGATTGCTTACGGGCAGATGAAACAACGGAGTTCCGCACGAGGACCAGCGTGACGTGAAGGGAATTTTCTGAGGGTGATAGAACTCTTCCTGCTTAAGTAGTCGCGGAATGACTGAAAGTTGATTCGGAAACTAACTTGAAACATCTCATCTCATCCCTTCTTTTGTCATCTGCCACACGACACTGGGTTGTGACGGCAAAGGATGACCAAGGTATTTTCTTTCGAAAGCAAGTTATCTGAATCTCTTCGTCTCGCTATAGTCGACAATCTCGAAGGAGTAAAGGCCAAGGTGATCATTATACCGCTTGTAAGGAGTAATAATCGCGGCAAAGTCGAATGTCTTTGTACGGAAAATCACATTAACGTACTTCTTAGTTTGGCGCAGTATGGCATGAACCTCATTTGGGGTTCCGCCACATACTCAAAGATCCTAATGTGGGCAAATATCCGGCGCGTGCTTGCGGAGATGGGTAAATCGGCGAGTCCATCGCCTTGTGTTGCCCGCTTCATCGAAGTATTCTTATACAATGCCTAGAGCCAGGCGACTTTCTTGAGCGCAGTCCCGAGGGCAGTTGCGACCGACCGTACGATCTGCGACTCGAGCGGCACGGGCATTGATGTCACTGAGGACAGGTTTCTGCGCGAAGCTTTCGCTGTAGCGGAGAATACCGACTCTCAAAGACATCTAGAGGAGCTCCTAGAGAGGCATTGACGAAACAACGCGAGCAGTCGGAAGAGCAGCACTTGGCGATGCCAACTCGAATGATACGTGAAGAGACATTCTTGTTCAGGAGCTGCGTCCGACGCTGTGAGGGCTCTCGGGCGAACAGGCAGCCTCAGAAACTTTGTAGAGTTGAGGCATGGCGTCGCGCTCGGATATGTCGACATGACAAGGGACACGGGCTGCTCTGTTACGCGGAGCCACTGCAAAGGTTACTGTGGAAGAGGATGCTGAGATCGACATAACCACTACCCAGAAAAGTCCTTGCGCGCAAAGTCGTCGTTCAATGATGAGGAATCGCCTCTTTGCAAACAAAAGCTGAGCTGGTCATAAGATGAAGCTAGCAGAGTCCCGATGCCGCGTGACTTGGATCACGGGGACACACACGTTTGGAAATGCATGGCTTGAGCGTCCTCGTTTCGCCCCTCAGTCTGCGATTCTAGATGAGGTCTTTGCCTCGTTCCTGGAAGGGAGCGATCCCAGACAAGCAGGCCATGTACCCGGCTCCCGATTCGAATCATCATCCGGAAAGAGGTTCTCATCATCTTGGAGCAAAGAGCATTCTAAACACGAAGTCAAATCGATCTTTTCAAGGACAAAATGCTCAAGCCGCATGCAACCTTCGCTTCGCCCGTGACATCCCCTCCCGATTTTTCTGGCAACAGTCCGTACGAAGCAAACGATGAAGTCGGACGAGATATGCAAAGCGAAAAAGCAAGAGAGGCAGACCTTGACGCCTGTCAATCCTTGCATTCAGCACCGGTGTCTTTGACGTCGAACAAGCAGAACGGCTTGAGCAGGAGGCCATCTGATATGAAAACTGTGACGCGGAAGTCAGACTGGCTTCAAGACGTGCCAATTGGCCAAGAGTTTCATCGCCATATTAATAGCAAGTCAGCAAGAGAAATGATGCAGCCTTTGGCACCGCGATTCAACAAGCGAAGCACAAACTAAATAGTGATTGCCCTAAGAATTGTGGTCATTGCTGCCGCCGACCATTGCACAAAAGGCGCGGTCTCTGCCATCTCAGTCGTTGCTCATTCATCGATCAACCATGCGCTAAGGGTTTACCATCGAGTCCCCCATTCCGGATGTTTCGACAAATTGTTGAACACGATAATATGAGACTGGCTTCTAAAGGGCCCGGCTACCAGTGCGATCTCTGCCTCTTGTCTACCATCAGGAGAGCCTTTCCAAGACTTTGCAATCTAGCTCGTTGAAATCTGCGTGGTGCCAGCCACACGTGGTTTCTTACCATTCACCGACTTCGACTCTAGACACCAGACTGAGCCCGAATCATTCAACAACATACACAATGAAATCTTCCTTGAGCGTGGTCTTGGGAACACCTCTCAATCTACTGTGCGTCTACACCGGGGGCAAACTACTTGCTCGGTCCAAACGCGGGTTTCGCTCTCCATTTCGGGCCTAAGATCCGTGATTTTCCAGCTTGTTCGACCGTCCATCTCAAGTGTCGCCTCAAATAAGCCTTCATAGGGCGTTTCATCAACATTCTTTCGTCTTCTCTTCCTGCCCGTTCTCGTCGTAACCGGCTTTGAAGTGATCGTGTTACACGCCATCGGCCCACTTCGCTCATTGGCTGAGACCGCGAACTTCGAGCAGTCGTCATTTTCCTTTGTCAGCGTCTGTGTTGCTCCAGGCGGCAGCTCCGAAGACGATTTCCCCTCCTCTTCCAGGTTGCGACGCCTGTTTGGTCCAAGTTTGCTATACGTCTGAGTCAAGATATAGCGCCTCAGGCATTCTTCATGAAGCCAAATACCACAATCTGAAGCTGTGCAGCCAATCAACAATTTGTCGGGATTTGCAGGAGTCTGACAAATGCACAAAGCTGCAGCAGACTGCGCATCACGGTATCGTGAGTCGCAGTACTTCAGTTTCATTCGGGTATGCAGGTTCTCTTACCGAAAGCTCGCGTGTCTTACAATTGTAAGCTTGTCGCCAATGCAGTGCATCTTGTCTTATTTCCCTGTCATCTGACTCATCCCAGTGGTGCACTGTAGCCGGCCTGACGATGGTAAAAACATTGACAATATCCACTGGAAATAGGTCAATACACGAATGCTTGAATCAAAGTAGGGCAAAGCATTTTCTGACTATGATTGGACGCTATAAGCTCATTTCTTCCGTGATAAGGCTGGCGTCCACTGACGGTTTTGCTTCCGTATGTTGTTCCGGGCGGCAGTTCGTCAGGCCAATACATCCATAAGATGCGAACGTAGACGTGGTTTTGATCCAGTGCCCTAATCTCAAGGATCTTCGCAATCCAAAGCTCGGATGAATGCAGCCAATTTGAATCCGCAGCGCTGCCGCCAATCGCACCCGTCCGTTCTTGTTCTTGCCGCTTCAGAGTTCGATCATTTGCTACGAACACGAAGTCGCCCTTAGAAAAAACATGATCTTTCACTAAATGATAATCAGAATCAGGGAGTCTAGGAGGAGAACAGGTCAACATGGGAATGACTAGAATTTGTCCGATCAAGACAAGTTAAAGCGTCTTTGACGCCCAAAGTCCAGTGAACTAGACCTACGTTCAAATTTCTCGTAACACTTCATGTCTCGCCATTGATCTCCCGGTGCAACTTGATAAGCAAGGTCCATGCTTTTCTTGAATTTGAACGCGCCTTTTGGCTCAAAAGGGGAAATTTGAATGAGCCCTTTCTTGACAAGCACCTCGCTATCGCGTGGCCGAGACGCCATCAAGTTACTCAGCACCTGGTATGAAGCCACCGGAGAAACTTCTTCATTCAAGACAGCTTGGTGTCTACGTCGTAGCTTGGAAGACATCATGGGCTATGAATCGACAAATTGGTAGAGGAATAAAGTTCTTCGGTGTCGCGGCGGCCGTCGTCGAACATGAGAGGGCATGGTGGGGCCGACATGTGCAGGGGTTTGGCGGGCCCTCATTCGACCTAACAAGACTAAGCCAGTTGACGGGCGATGAAACATATGGGGCGGTTTACGCTCCGCCGCCGCACTAATGCCCTGTCATCGTTCCGTTCTCGACCTGCCGCTCCTTGTATGCAAAGAACAGGCCAATGACCGCCGACAACACGGCTGTGAATCCCAACGCGTTGGACAACCCGCCATCCGCCCGCACGCCGATCACTGCCAATGCGCTGGCCAACAAGCTGTCTTATTGCCCAATTAGTGACCTATTATGGCTGCGATGAACTCCGTACCTATCTCGCGGTATGCTTCTTGCTGTTTCCTGCCCATGCTGCTGCTACTGTCCACGTCGTTGTCGGGGCTTCTGCTGCTGCCACTGCCGCCGCCGCCGCACGCCTCGGTGAACCGCTACCAATAGCGACTCTGTGCGCTCGTCGTCGCAAATGGCGGCCTCTCCTTGCGTGACTGCTGCTTGGCGCACTGTACAATGCAAATCATATTGGCCGCAACGACCTTGTATCGCCCTTACGAATCGGCCTCCATTCGCGCCCCAACGGCCGCTTAGCCGCCACCGAAACCCAGCGCCGGTTGCTATCGAACATCGCCGGCAACTCGATCGGGCAAGACGGGCATATCTGGGGTGGGTCCTCCGGCAATTTCTCCCCCTCTGAACTTTCTTCATGCCGCGTCCAATCCACTCGCTGTACCCACGAATTGGCCTCGTTCTTCGGGTCCAATCTCTCCTCGTGCCGCATCAACTACCTGTCGGTGTATCGCTGCTTTTGAACGCTGTCCCATTCGTCTAGCGTCGCCAATACGGCCCCCAAACTGCCGTTCTCCTCTCCATGACTTGCTGTATCTGTAGTTGATAGACGCCCGAGGATCAACTTTTGCGCCATATGCCGCGGCAGTGAGGCTAGTTGATCACGCCTTCGCTTTTGACGTGAACCTGTATGCCGCTGCTCCACGGCACACAACGGGCTTCATGAATCTCGGCCTCGACATTGCCGCCTTTCCTCCAATCGTTGACCCAAACTTGCTGCGGATAGCATTGCACCTGTATATGGCCAACTCGCCAGATGACGTGGCCGCTACCTGTGCACCTCAACCCATCAGACTCGGGCGGCTCGAGGTGCGGGATGGCGGTCACGCCTGCGAGTAATGCATACTCTTTGCAAGTCGTCCTGATTCTTGATCAAATTAGGGGTTCTCTAGACCCCTAGATAAACGCCGTCCGTCTGGCCGCCGGAACAAGCCGGTACTGCCTCCGCAAACGGGCTAGACGCGTGTCCACTGGCAATCGTGGCAAAGAACGAATATAAATTCATCGAAGGATTCATGGTCATATCAAACGCCCCATATCACCGGGCTCAGTGCTCCCCGGCTACTTGAGGCTGGGCTACGTGTAGCCAGATTCTCTACTTGGTCACCACCATTTTTGCATTTGGATCCCTGCGCGGTCTATGGCGTATCTACTCGGCAAGTCTTACCTTAGCCAACGCGAGTTAATTCCGTCTGACCTTTGCAGGACTTAACACGGCAATCGGTTGTGTTGACACTTTGTGTACTGTCTCTTCAATGTGATGACTAATGGGATGCCAGATTCATAGTCCAGAGACGCTCTGGGTAGAATGAAACTTGCAGGATGGTCTTCGTCCCGAGGCCTTCAGGTTCGCGTCCTTGCAGCAGCTGCAATTGCATCATGCCAACTTGAACTTAGGCCGTCATGGATCCTCATTGCATTTTGCAAGCGTCATTCAACATCGGGAGACTCAGTGATTGGGACGTCGGATCCGACCGTAAAACCAGCAGGTCCTTGATAGTGCTCAATCAAGGCCACGAAAACCACCTGTGCGCATGCAGACAAAGGTTCCAGGATGGCAACGACTGCCGTCTCGCAAGGCGGCGGGCCTTTCATGCGGAAACGTAGGTAGTACTGAAGCAGGTTCTTGATGTTGCGTGAGCCTTAGCTGATCCATGGGGGACTTCAGCTCGGATGCAGAGGCCTTTCGGGATGAATACTGAGGAGCTAGAGGCGAAAGGCTGCTATTTTCCCTCTCAGTTGTTGTCTTCGGGACCGACATCGAGTATCTCGATTTTCGTGCGCCATCTGTAGGAGGCTCCTGCTCCTGGTCCGAATTTCGGCCAGATCTCATGCTGCTCCCATCTCTGCTACTAGGCCCATTCTGCATTTCCCATTGTCAGGAAATTTAAGATCACAGTCGACACAGTTGGCTGTCGTCACGAAGTCATGAACCATGTATCCCTCGTATAGAAGTCATGTCACGATCTAGTATCTACGCAGCTGATTCTGCTCTCAAGTACAGATTGCCATCACGGGTCCCAATGCCGGCTTCGGTTAAGGTCTTGGCTTTGGTGGCGTCTCTGAGATCTCTGCTGATATTGCCTGTACTCCCCTATTCGTTCCTTTTTGTCTTCAGTGCAGTCTTTTCTCCAGTCTTCCTTGCAAAATTGTCATCGCTTTCTGGATTTCGTGACTTGACTTAGCTGGCATGTCGCTCTTTGCCATCCATCCTTTGCGTGTTTTTTGATGGCCTGATCGGGGTTCTTTCCTGCTTCTTATGGCGGCCCATTCAGCCTTTGATAATGGTCTGAACTGCACTTCGGAGCAAACTCACTCATGCCTTCTGAGCTCATGAATCAGCAAAAGCATTTCTTTACCTTGCTTAACTACAGGCGCTGAGCGCGATCAAGAGAAAATTACGCTTCTTGCGCATTCCTAGACCGGCTGTTACCAGACTCAGTCTCGAAGCTTCCTGGCAAAGCACCTCCCTCTGTTGTCCCTTGCAATTGAAGTGAATTCCCATATGTCAATGTAATGATAATTACGTGAGTCAATGTAATGATAATTACGTGAGTTAATGTAATGATAATTACGTGAAATGAGGTGTCTTTTCTCGTTCCTATGTCGAGCAGTGGCGATAGACGCGCCAAGCGCTGTTCCTCCATCGTCACCTTTCCATCAATCTTGCTGCTATTGGTCTGCGCTTCGGTTCCTCTTTCGCGTGACGTGAAGTCTGCACAATTATTTACTCCGTGTCTGGCGTCTGAATTTGCACGACAACGGGCAATACGAGCCACCTGAAAAAATGGAGCCAATGTCGCTGTTTGCCTCGATTACGAAGCGTTGGAAATGATAAAGAGTCTTTGCGAAATGGGAAATGTGCGTCGAAAATGGCTCGCACCCTTGCAGGCTTGTTATCCATGCCACGGCGGAGGTATTTGGGATAGTTCCGCGGTCTCCTGCTCGGCCATCCTCGATGTGGATCTCGGCGACACAGATTGCCAGGGACCATCTGGATTCTTTTCGCCTTCCAATCGCAGTTGAATAGCTCGAGAACGACAAGTTGCTGGTGTGCAGCCAGAACCAACTGCGCGGGCCATCATGCGCCATTTCTCGTTCTCGCGATTTTCCAGTGCTGAACGGAGTTTGTGATCCTGAAGTGCGTCCCGTCAGCTGCTGAGCCTTTACCTTGGGGCGTTATTCCTTTTGAGAAAATCGCGGGAGGCAATATGGGAAGATGAAATCCAGCTCTGCATCTCTCCCACCCCAACTTGGTCATCGCATGGAGATTAGAGAGATAAAGATTATGGCGGGGCGCCTACCATACTATCTGTCCATTGAGTCGTCTTTGACTTCAGCTTTGTGCAGTATCGAACTTGCAAGGTACCAGAAGATCGTCCAGGAAAGAAGTCTGCGATTTGCTTCCAAGTTAGCTTCTTCTGCTCCTTCAGCTTAACGAGAAGCTGATCATCCTCCGCAGTAAATTTCAGCTTGGACCCGCTAGGCCTCGGCGCTGGCGCCGGCATACCCGCCTGTCCAACCATACTCGGCGCTCCACTGCCAACCTCGCGGGGCATGAGTTTACCGAGGTGGCTCGAACCCGGAAGATGATGGTGATGGTGTAGCTGCGGGCCCTCAGTATGATGTGTCAAACTGCTCAGATCCGAGGCTGCCGCTGCAGCCGCGGCCGCTCGGTTGCACGGCGCTCCAATCGAGGTCGGTGACCTATGAAGCGAGCGCGATTGACCCGAAGGGGACACTTGACTACGTAAAATGTCAACTTGATCCCTTCTGAGCTTTTTGGCCTTATTCGCAACAAATGACGCGCGTCCTTGGCTGGGCAACACCGTCGTCGGATACGCTGATGTGATCGCTGACGATGCTGCGTCGCAGGGACTCTGGCCAAGCCAATGGTCAATCACCTGTGATGAGTCAAGCTGCATCGCAGGCGCGTGTTGCCGGTGCGATTGCCGCGGACCAGATAGTCCATTTCGAGGCGCTGGCTGCTCATGTGGCGGTTCCGACGGTGTATTGCTACCAGCGGTGCGGCCCGCCGCTCGAGAGTGATGAAACGAGCTCCTCGGCTGCTGCTGCCCACTGACAGAATATCTCTGCGAGCTCTGGAATGAATTCTGTTGTACCGCGAAGGAACACGACTGCTGAAGATGGCTGTGCTCATTGGCGTGGGCTCCATGACCTGCAATCAAGTCCACCCCATAGACCCAGATGTGATGGTCTTTCAGTGTATGTATGGAGGATGAGCTCCGCCAGAGTAGGCTGCTCCGGACGGTGTTCTCCCCTCTCAACATTCCCTCTTCACAAACGGCTCTGACTGAGAGAAATGCCCTCGCAGACTCTGCCACCAAAGGCAGTCGAAGTCGTTCGAATAAAGTCCTTCGGACTTGGTATTGAACCAAGAGCCGTGGAAATAGCGTCGCTATTGTGATGATTGCGCACTGATTGATTTCTTTTTGGTTTTTCTTGGCAACAAGACGACAATCAAAGTCAGAATCCACTGTTCAGACGGCACAGCGCTATACGATGGGGAATAGTGAGCGCGTTCTCCCAAGCCGTGCTGCGACCGCTGGCGAGACAACAGCGTTCGGTAGGTTGACGAGCTTGAGCTGCCAAAAGCCCTCCAATGGATGAGCAGTAAGCCGTGCGAACTCGTCTGCAAGTGGCGACGAACAGGATCTTTTGCTGGTGACGAGACGACAAGCGCAGGAAAATGTGATAATCTTCGGCTCCAGTATGATTGTTGGAGGAGCCGTTCCCATGCGGATCTTCGCAGAACGAGGGTGACAATCCAATTGTGTGCTTAGTATTCGATCGAGCAGTATCGCAATATGGGCTTCTGGAGAGCTGTATCCAAACCAACGTTGATAGCGAAAGATCCGGGCCAGCATGCAAACTTGAATGTTACGCCGGTATGTGTCTCAGCAGGCTGCGGTTTTAAAGTCCTATGGATGAATGAATCAGTCTTGGGACGACCGCGTGGGCTGACTGGGGAATAGCGCAGGATGAACGAGTTGGGGGGACGTTTTGACGGGCCGGCTGAGAAGAAATGCAGATCCTAACCGGGGCAATTGAATCACTCGGGTGGATCTGCAGAGGAGCAGTAGCCGTATGATGCCAGTCCATCAGGCTTGGCTGTATGGACGTAGGGGAGCCCGGCAAGCATTTCATGTATATATATCGGTGTTGTTTCTTGCTCGCCCGACAGCTTTGTGCTTGACGAAAACCAGCGGAAATGAAAATGGAAGCGGGGCAGATTCTTTGTTTTCAAAGCATGGAAATTACCAGATCCAGCCACCAAAGCAGCCACCAAAGACCGCGAATGAACTGAGCCGTGCAGGCCTGATGAAACTTCACGGCTTTGATTCTGCCAGGCAGAAGAGGTGAATACGGCTGGCTTAACGTTTTGGAGGCGAGCGAAACAACATACCGAATAAGCAAGGTTATGTGTCTACTTCTGCTGTGCTATACGTCAATTCGTTCCGTCATCGGGCTGGATTGAACGGCGCGGGGATCTTTCATAGCGATCGTTGCTTTAAAACATCCACAGTGCTGCTGTTAAAATGCCTGAGGAAATTCATCGGCAGGCATCTCTGCCGTGAAACATTTGAGGTCTCGCTCGTTCCTCGACCAAATATTTCTCTCAATCCCAGCTTGAAAAGACGACGCGACACAGACGAGATCAATTATTGACTCGCAGTCGGGGCGAGGCGGAGTTTGTTGATTGTCACAGCTTGTTTCCCAATCAGCCACGCTGTGGAGCGCGAGCTTGGTGGTGCGCAACAGGCAGCGTGAAGCAATTTTCGCTGCTGCTTACAGAAGGACGAACGCATCGGTCTCAATCCTTGATGTGATGATCACTGATTGCCTCTGGCTTGTCCGTATGGTTGGTCTGTCGAGCATGGTGATGGAGTCGTCTTGTGTTGATCATTCCGTGCTTGTATCGTGTGCGTACGAGGCATCGGATGCGTTGGTGAACTCGATGATGAAAACGGAGCGGACGACCAAATCGCCTCTGCAGTCTGCCTCATGTTCTGGGTAGTCTTTTGACTATTATTTTTGTTGTCCAGGAAAACGCTTGGTTTCTGTAATTCTGGTGATTTGGATTTCTAGAAAGTGTTTGGCACCGCCTTTGTCGTGTTATGCGTACATATGTTTGCTTCAAGCGCATGATGATGCAACTTGCCGTCCCTTTATTGTCATGGCTAAAGCGACGATCACATCTTGTTTGTAGGAAGATACAAAACGTCTCGAGCTGTCGGAGAAGGATGCAGGATTCTCGTTGCTTGACTCGATATAGAACCATCATTTTGGCACGTCGCGCAGCCAGCAGATTATGTTGAGCAGTTTCAGACATATTTCTGATAACCGATATACGTCAGACAGCTTACCAGTCATATATCCGATTTCTCCATGGAAAACGGCGCGCAGAAACGACTTCTAGACATCGAAGGGCGTAGCTCTACGTCAAGTCCAGCAGTGATCGCTGTCAATACACGGACAGTGTGCGCTGCAAACCCTACTGCGTCGGTACGTTCGACCGTTGAGCTCGCTCGAAAGTCTCTTTCGATGCACAGGCAAGCATTGAACTTGGTTGGCTATCGGTGAACATCAAAGCGATGTGTGAACATTGATTGGAGCGGCAGTGACCCTGTACGCAGCTCATTCCTCGAAACATACTCCCATATGCGCTTGCACGCGTATCGAGAAACTAGTCAAAGACGTGCCAGAGCTACAAAAGCTCGCATTGTCTGCGCTGCTTGGTGTCTTAGCATCGGTTTGCAATTGATTGGTGAGACAGGAACTAATCAGACACATTGAAAGCGCGAAGTCGCCTTGGTGCGGCCGCACGATGTTCGTCGCGGCACGGCTAGTCATCGTGATGTCAACTGGGGATCTATGCCTGATCAACCGAATAATCGATGGGAAGCCCCGTTTTATGAAGGGAGCGCTGCGCCTAGTCATCTTATGCTTCGACCGTTGACTCGCCATGCCATACACGGCACTGGTGCCGGCTGACTCGCCCAAAACACTGCCTTGACTTCACCTATCTCTGACTTACTCAGTGCTTCACTGCGACAATAATGGTTGTGTTCTGGTCGAGTACAAAACTTCTCACTTCTGTGCTCGCGACTAGTCCTGCGTATAGATCTTTATAACTTCTGGCTTTTTTTTTCTGAATCGGCGGAGTACGCCGTCGTTCTACATGGCAGATTTTCTATCGCACGTTGACTATGTGATCATACTGTGGACTGCGCGTTCTAGGCGTCGCTCTCTCTTATGCGATGGTCTTTTCGTCTTGGTGAATCATCCGGCCGACCCGATTCATGAATTCCTCACAGGCTCGCGAAGAATTGGCTTTTATGATGGCTGGTCCGCCGATCTTGTCTGCAGGGCTTTGTAGCGCATGAGCTCGACAGTCTGAGATTCCCACATTGTAAGATGTTAAGTTTGTTTGCCCTAAGTTTCTAGCTCTGCTCCGGAAATCTTCTCCATCATCCGCCTTCTCGAGTCGGCGACTGATCTAATTGATGGTCACAGCGATACGAACTGATCAAGCTCCATGTATCTGAGGTCTCCACGTGGTTCCAGACCCCAGCGTCTCGGATTTCTAGCCTTTACAGATGTGAAGCTGTACTCTCAGCGAAGACCTGTGTTTTTCGGAGTGCTTGTAGTTTCTTCCATAGCTCTCATAAAGCTATAGCACCAGTTCGGTGAATGAAGCGCCAGAGGGTACGCGGGTCATCGGGAAAATGAATGAATATTTTGTCAAGCGCTCGGAAGTGAATAAGTATCCTGTAGATGGCGTTTTATTGCACCTGTTGACTAGGGTCTCCCAAAGAGGCGCCCGTTGCCAAATTGGGTCTGGTCAATGAGCATGTCGCATCGTGTTCACCTGAATGGCTCGCTCCCTTTGATCCTAGAAGCCGACGGTAGACTATTCTGTTCTTCAGAGACGCATGATAAAGCATGCCTCCCGGAGAGATAAGAGAGTGTAGGTTTGTATTTTTAAGGACCACAGTCGCGTTGTCAATACTGCGTCAATCAATTACATAGCATACAAGGAGCCTCGAATAATTGCTGATCTAGCTTGGCTCTGCCTGTCCTCTGCTTTCGTGTTGAGTCTTTGGCTTCGTCCCTTCAAAGATAACTCTAATCTCTTGAAAGCTCAATCCGTGCTCGATGGCAAGGCTGAGCTCGATCAAGCATTTCTCTGGGCTTAGGTACCCACCCGCGATGTACTTCCCTTTCAGAGCTTCCAGTCCGTAAATCTCGCTATTCGGAGTAAAGCCTTTCTGGGGCTGCCGGCTTGCCACAATAATAACCGAACCCTTTTGAGCTTCTGCGGCAATGACGTTTCCAGCCTCGATGCTCCAAGAACTACATCCAACACCGGCAAGCACGAGACCGCGCACTCCTCTGGTGAAAGGCCCGCGGCACTGCTCCAGGGGCATGTCAGAGTAAAACGCAAGGATCTCGACGGCTGGTGGACTTTTCTGTAGTGGTTTGGATTCCAAGTCAAAATGATGTCGACCGATAGGGCGGCAAGGCTCGCAGAAAAACTTAGGACGATGATCAACGAAGTCGCCCAAATGGCCAGGGCCTATAGCCGAAAATGCGGGCGACGCGGTCCCTGTCTTCTCTGTGAAACGAGGGCTCCAAATTTTATGGTCAATGGCTATCATGACGCCTCGGCCCTGAGCTTGCTCATCGATCGCCAGCAAGGTCGCGCACAGTAAATTGGATTTCCCGTCTGCGCCATAGGCCGTCGACGGACGTAGTGCGCCGACTACTATGATAGGTTTTTCGGATTTGATCGTCAATTCAAGGAACCAGGCCGTTCCGACCATCGTATCCGTTCCATGAGTCACAAGAACCGCACATGCCGGCCCGTCTAGGTTTCGTTGAATGGCCCGCGCGAGGTCGCGGCGATGATCTTGAGTGACATCAGGACTGCCCTCTATACCAGCTCTTTTAACGAATTTGAAGCGCGCAAGCTTTTGTAGCTCTGGCATGTCTTTGACTAGTGTCTCGATCGAGTGTGATCCAGGGCGATAGGTCGTCGTCTGATCAGAAGAACTGGCCGTTCCAACGATAGTACCGCCCAGATCATGGACGACGACCTCTGGAAGGTCCTCCATAGGGTCAGCAGACATGACGTCCGTCATCACGGACTTCCTAAACAAAAATGCCGCGAAGATGTTTTGGCTGTCGGGTTGAGAGATGTTCCTCAATGGCAGGCCGAGAAAGGCAAGAGAGGGCATTAGATAGATAGTGAGGACAAAGTCCGATTCTGAAGGAAGGCAAGGCGGTCAGAAACAAACCCGAGTCACCTTGCCCCAACTAGCTCTGATCAGGCTGGCGACCCCATGTAGCTGCGTGAAACGTCACATCCGCAGGCGGCGTGTCGGTGAGCCTTTGCAATGAGGCGGAACGAATGCTAAGCAAGCTCCGACGACGGCTCCTGAAAGCCAAGCGCATGTCAATGCGGCTCGTCAGGCGGCCTGCTTGGAGGAATCTGGCGTCCGAAGCACAATGACGCTTTTTTGAATTCGCCTCTGTGTTCTGTGTCAAGAGACAGGTGTCCAGATTGCTGAACCTCTGTACGAAAGGCTGTTACCTCCGGCAACTGAGCAGTGCTGTCTCTTACAGTGGGCTTGTGCTTATGAGACTTCACTTGACACGGATATGATCGCAATCCGGTGGCGCGCTGCGGCTTTGTGAACGAGTATCGACCGCGCAGAATGCGAACCGACAAATAAGTCTGCTTTGGACATTCGGACCGTGAGAGATCAGGATCTCGTTGACAAAAGCATCACGCAAATGTAGGCGCAATCTTTGTCTGCGTTTTGTGCCTGCATTTCGTGCGCTCCAACTTGGAATCATGCCTATCCTGGCGTTTGCCTCAGAGTTCCTGATCTCTTCTATGGTCGATTCCAGGCTGCGATGGATAGTTTGGGTCCTCGGAACTGCATGATACAATGGTGGAACAGGCAGGGAAAGCAATCCCTACACTTATGCGGTGAGCTGGCTGGTCATTACGCGAAGTATGTGGTGTGCCCTTACCCTGGAGCTTCATTATTCATAATAGAAGGTACGGTGCTGATGCTTGCAAATGCGAGGGCTCGGCCACTCAACAAACATTGTTCCTTCCGCCAAACAAGCAAGCTGTTGGCTTGCATCGAGCTGCGGGACCACATGACATATACTATTGGTCTTGCAGCGTAACAGAGAACACACTTCTTGCGGTCCGCAGTCAGCGCGCGATGCGCGAAGGAATCTTTGCCGACGGAGGCGATTCATTATTCTCACTCTGGACCTGTATGTAGCCTCGCTGTCGCTGAATCGTTCAATGTCTGCCTGCTATGAGCAATTGTGCGCGAAGCCTCTGTCCTCGAAATCCTGTCGCCGTGACCGGCCTCGCTTGCAACGTATTGATTGCAGCGTAGTCATCTATTGATCGTGAGGGTGCGATTTCGCATTCGGAAAATGCACTCGAGACAAGTACTTTGGGTGGCTCTGATGTGTCTTGAAGAGAAGCAAGTCTTGGGCAGCGCCTGTTTGGCTGTAAACTGAAGCGGGCACTCGCCGTCGCAGACTTTCATCAACGCAGGACTGGGCGACCAGAGAACAACCTGTCCGCATCGTTTTCAATAGACGTCCGATCCTACTTTTCGACGGTGGATGATGTCAGATGGCTTCCAGCCCATCACCTACGAGCCCAGGCACAAATCAATGATCTAGAGGCCTCCAAAAGAAACACGCTCGACCTAGATCAGCCGAGACAGGGAGCCCTGCATCGTCTTGCTGGTGCTTGGAGGTTCCTGCTCGCGCACCTTCCCGTCCGCGTCGCCATGGCAGTTTTCGAGCGTCTCCTCAAGCAGGATAGGCCACTTGTCAGAGCAATGCTGTATGCACCTGAGCCGACGTAAAGATGAGCTGGCCTATCCGCAGCACATGGAGCTAAAGGACGTAAACAGTGGGATTTTTTCCAAGAAGCGTCCCGCACGAGGACGTCACAGCATCTTCAACGCATCGCGCGACTTAAAATTTCATCCTGGATGTCAGCTGCTCTGTTCGAGGTCCGTTGCCACCGGACGGGCTTCTTTGGGGCTCATGACTGCCGGTCCTGTAAATCAGAATGTCTCTCGTGTCGCCTGTGTTGCTATCATTAGTGCAATTCCTCTTGGCTTCGTGCAGCGTCTACAGAGTCAACAGAGCTGCGCTGTCGTTGCTGTCAAGTCACGGGCGAGACTTCTTCCAGACAAGGCGCCAACGTATAAAATATGGCCCATCCACTCAAGCGGATCCGGGATCAAGCACTATCAAGAGGCTCAGATGGCTGTATACAAGAATCTAATGGACGCCTTCGCGATCGTGTACGATGCGGCCTTCCTACCTTGTCGCCCCAACACCCTCAACCCCGTTCTTTCCAGCCCCGTTCGCTTGGGCCCCACCTCGATGCACAAGCCGGCGGCAGCACCTGCTCACGACGTTCTTTTTCAGACGCGGAGCGTGCTACCTGGCCACAACTCGAGGGCGAAGTGGTTCCCTTTTTCGGCGCAGATCCCTGGTTCCGACGCCACAAGCGTTTCCGCTGCATCAATGCTTCCCGTTGTGTTGTGATGTGGCTCGCCCAATCAAGACTGCGCAGACTCGGGGATTTATTGCTCGGTTCATCGTAGGCGGCTCGTCTCCTCTGCCTGCGTCAGTGCACCC
>JAPFUF010000179.1:0-25764 GCA_030780645.1 Aschersonia sp. MBC 508 | reverse complement strand
CCCTTCTCCCCCCTTCCCCTCCCCGCGTGTCGGTGAACGTGGCTCTCTCGACTCAGTTTGCCTTGACAGCCACTATGGAGTAGTACTCCCAATACGTTCCCAGCTCGAGACACTCTTGCAAGCAGGCCGGGTCGTCCCACCACCACGAACTCGCTGTGACGAAATCGCCCCAAACTTCCCTCCATAGCATGCGGCCAACAATGCTCCTGAGTTCGGCCCGGCACCTCTTGCCTGCATCGTAGCGCAGGTCTCCCATAGAGCAAGAATATACATTTTCGGGGTTCGCGTAGAACTTGGTTGTCGTCAGTGTACTCCCAATGCCTCTTAACGACGCCTCACCCAGTAGCTTCGGTATCCTGCCACTGGGGTGGAGGCAATGCGACTTTTGTCTGAGATTTCGCAGGAGATTCTCAGTCAACCACCGTCTCATTTCCTCGCCGAGGGCGCTTGTGTTGGGTATCGGATCAATTAGCATTAAGTGAAATACACCCTTGGGCTTGAGACATCTATTGACGTTGTGCAGAAGCGCCGAGAGTTCTGATTCGCGGCAAAAAGACGGAAGGAGCATGGAGTACGCTGCATCGAACATAGCGGCGGGCTTGAAGAGAAAGCATCTTTTCTTCGCGTTATAGATTGCCCGGATGTTCGGGGCTGTTGCTGAAGAAAGCGGCCGGTCAGAGACATGGAAGACCGTCGATTCGGGCCACAGTGCAGCCAAATAATGCGCCGAGTCTATCCAGATCGGTCAGTCAGCTTCTTATCCAAAAGAAGCAAAGGAGATGATATTGCGGACACAATGGGGAGACGGTACATTTCGACTCATGAATTGCCAGTATCTGTTGCTTTACCCCTGTGAAGCTGTGTTCACCATGCTGTGCATCAGATTTGCCTGGCTGTGTTCGGTCCAGGTGATGCAAGACAGACAGCATCCATTTCCTTTTATCCTCCGTGAGTTGCTGGTCCCTTTCTGAGGCAAAATCGTCCACCAAGGGCTGCTTAAGTTCCTCTAGAGCAAGTTGAGGCTCGGCACATGCCATTTCCTTGACCTGTTCGACAAGATGAGCAAATGGCTGGACCCCACGTTGCTTCAACGGTTCGACTTCTGCCTTTGCGGACTTCAAGCCTGTCATAGTTTCTATCCTTCCTGTCGGCCCCAGACGGAATGCATTCAACAACTGCCACTCCTTAGGACTTTTCCAGGATAATGGGTTGTGGGTCGGATTTGAGAAGTTTCTCGTCTTGGGAGGCGGCCGAAGAGGTGACCTCGTCGGCGGAACAGGCACTGCAGGCGCATCATTCTGAGGGCTGGCAAGTTCTAACTCGAATTCCCTATTTCAAGCTTGTCAAATACCCGTATTCATTTCAATGAGGAGAACGACGAAGTCTTACCCAGTGGGAGATTTTGGTGAGAATCCGCTTCCAGATGCGAGGGACTGTTTGACCGGACTGCGAAGCGCAAACCCGATGAGAGGCAAGTGTCGGCTTGTTGATCCCCCTTCGACCCTTTGGGCATTGCCATGTAAATTGTTCCTGAACATGTCTGATCCGCCTCCTTTTGTGGTAAACACATCATTCTTCACTGAATCGGCAGTCGTCGATTGACGCGGCGCAGGCAACAAGACTACATCTACGTGTGAGTTTGAGTTCATGTCAATGTTCTGGTGACTTGCCTTCCTCTTCCTCCTTGATACTGGGTACGTCGTCTCTCTGCACGTTGGCAGTTGACGTACAGAAATTTAGTGCACTGGGAGCCCAGGGTATATCATCAGGCGAAATTTTGATTACGGGCCCCCGGCCTGGGCTTTCCGAAGCCCCAGTCGTCCTAAACTGGCAAACCTCATGGGACAATCTCTCGGGTGTAGAAAAGTGCAACGAGGTGGAGGCGTCTCGTCGAGAGGAGGAGTCCTTGGATGAGGAAGATTTTCTAAGTGCCTTTGCTTTTAGTCGTGAAAGGGCGGACCGATGAGAGGCCTTGGAACTGGTCGTCGATATCGACTGTCGAGCCAAGCTGCCATCGGTCTCGCTTCCGTCTCTGTCTTTTTTGGCACGGTGCTCACCGACCAGCTCTCGGCTTGGGTCGGTCCATGCCACATTCCACATGGCCAAAAGGTGGTAAATGTCGGTGTATGTGCGTTTCCGCCTTGTGCTGTCCCCTTGGCTGATGTCCCTTCGGAGGACCGCTGCGCTGAATCTTTGACTGGAGTATCAAGTGACGAGATCCCTGCTTCACCAGCCGATGTAGCAGGTTAAAGTGTGAGGATTTCGTCGAGTGTCACTATGCGAAACGGCTGGGTAAACGGGTTGTGTGACAGGATCCTGAGGCTGAGAAAAACGGAAATGGGAAATGGGAGCATCGGGAATGCCTTTCGTGCCTGACTTGATCTACTCATAAACCCGGGGACCAGCATCCCGATGGGGGAGAAACACCAGAGCGGTGGCCTGCCATGTCCTGCAAAACGTGTGGTGTGGGTGTGGTTGCTTCCCAACTTGCGTGTGGGCCAAGAATGTGTGTCTGGGAGAGACCATGACAGGATTTTCTTTTGCAAAGTATGTCGGTCAAGCGTCGAGCGTGTATAGGCCCAGGACAGTGAAACCTGCACATCAGAGTGACACGGGGTATGGCCAGATGCACGGCGCCGATGCTGTGCTACGGACCAGCGACTTGTGCCTTGAGGTGGGCATGATACCTACGAATGGTCCCAATCATGGACCCAATCACTTGTGGCTATGAGTTGCACACATGGTCTTATTAGCGAAAACGGGGAAGAGAGGGTAGAATACCGCCATCTGGACCGTCGTTGGCTCGTGCAGGGAGCTTCTTGCGCCCAAAGCTTGAGGCCACTAGCTGGCACGGGCAACACCGCTTCATCGTTAGGAATTGGGCGCGTGAGGATGCTTCCATTCTCTTCCTGACTACCGTACCTTGAGGTATCCTTCATTCATTGCTGTTCGCGTGGGGCCTCTTCCTTGTCGACCTGCAGGCAGATCGCGCAGGTGCGAGCTGGCCCGAATGCAGCTGTCCCAGAGGTGATTAGGAAGAGGGGAGAATAGATGTTCACGGAAGGTACGATGGCTCGTGCTTGCTCCCGGCAGACACTGAGACTTCCCCTTTCTTCTCGCACCTTGCCCTTGCTTCTGCTTTTCGTCTGATTCATCTACTTGCGCTTGTCCGTCTTACCCACGCCCCAGCCATGCGGCTACCCGCCTTGTTACTGTAACACAAGTCGGGTGGGAAGCCAATTGGATGACGCGAGCCCTCTTTGCAGGACTTGCATATAAGGCATTTCACGTGGACCACGCAGCTAATCTAGGGCTTCATGGGTGATGTCGTCGCTAGCTCGGCCGGTATACGAGAAGCCTTGCGCCAGTGAGCTATCAGAGACCAGGGTCAGCTTTGGCAGCGCTTGCATAACTCGCATGGCAACTCATGCCGGCATCATCTTGTGCGTCGATTCACAAGTAGGCTCTCCCGGGCGACATCGAATATGAACTGCATGCGCCTCGCCTTGCCATTCGTCAAATGAAGACGCCGCGGTTGTACAATTCACTGCTGTAGTAGAACAAAGCAATCAGCGGCACGGACCAATGCTGTCGAGGCCTGGGTGCCCCGGAAAGGCCGTCCAGCTGCGTCGGGGATTGATCTTGATTCACTGACTTACCGAACGAGCGTTTGTCGATCCCGTCAGCTGTCCGCGGCTGCCCGCAGCTGCCAAGTCACGTAATCGGTTCTCGTGCAACAACTTTCTCCCCATCTGTTGAAAGTCATTTGACCAAAAAGAGTGACAAGACAAACTTTCCTCTCAACCTAAATTTTGTTTCGTTGTTTCCAACGTCATCATGACTACACCATCTAAGCATGTTTCGCTCTCCATCATGGGCGAAATACGCAGATTTTTCAACACGGTCGATACCAGAGTTGCTAAGTCCCGCATCGGTCATTTCTTTAGACTGGGGGGTAGCGATCATGTGCGAAGATTTGACTTGGAACTCTTCCTGTCCTCGGGCTAACTCATCAGTTCAGCCAGAGAAGATCTCCAAAGCAACATTTTGTCGGGAGATTCGGGCCGGTTTGACGACATTTGCGACTATGGCATATATCATCTCTGTCAATGTTGGTTGCAACTCCTATCCAAAGCTCCTGGAGAGGCGACCACTAACGCTGCACAAAAAGGCATCCCTGCTTTCGCAGACTGGTGGTCCCTGCGTTTGCGATCTGGCCATCAAAGACGACTGTGACGGCATCCCGGAGTTCAAAACTTGTAAAGAAGGTAGCTATTTCCATGCTGTTCGGTGCAGAAACGGTGGCTAAAAATTCCAGCCGTTCGACGGGACCTGATCACCGCAACGGCAGCCGTCTCGGGCATGGCTACATTTATCTTCGGTCTAGCGACGAATCTGCCTGTGGCCCTTGCGTGCGTACTTCTCACAGAAAAAATAGATGGATGACGTCGGCTGATCTATTGCAGACCGGGAATGGGGCTCAACGCTTATTTCGCGTTCCAGGTAAGACGAAATGTTTGTTCCTGAATATAGCAGGTTTCTCATATCAGGAACATTTCGCTAGGTCGTTGGAGTGAATGGAAGTGGCAAGATCCCGTACAAAACGGCTCTGACTGCGGTCTTCATCGAGGGCATCATTTTCGTCGTGCTTGCCTTGACAGGCATGCGGCAATGGTTGGTCAAGATCATTCCGTCGACGCTCAAAACTGCCACCGGAGTTGGTATCGGCTTCTTTCTGACAGAGATTGGGCTCTCGTACGGTGTTGGAATTGGGGCCATCACCGGCGGCGGTACTTCCACTCCTCTCACTATTGGCGGCTGTCCCGCCGAGCTGCTCAGTCCGACGACCGGCATGTGTGAGTCTGGCCAAATGACAAGTCATAAGGTATGACAAAGAAACTCTCCTCGCTCGAATGTTCCTATACTCGAGGGTTCAGATTCTGACGCGTCTAGATGTGGCTGGCCATTTTCTGTGGTGGGATTTTGACGGCTTTTCTAATGGCGTACCGAATCAAGTACGCCCTGGTCATTGGCATCGCCCTAGTCTCTGTCATTTCATGGCCGTGAGTATGATTAGCTGCTTACTGTACGATTAAGGCTGACGCTTTCTGCAACAGTCGCGGAACCAGTGTGACTTATTTTCCTGATACGGAAGAGGGAAACGCCCGCTTCGATTTTTTCAAGCAGATTGTTGCTTGGTATCCAGTTCAGCACACACTCAACCAACTGGACTGGACATTTGGCAACAATGGGTCACAGTTCGCTTTGGCCTTGTTCACCTTCCTCTATGTCGACATCATTGATGCGACAGCCACGCTGTACTCCATGGTTCGCTTTTGCGGTGTATCGAATCGCAAAGATGGCGACTTCTCCCGATCCACAGTGGCTTATTGCACCGATGCCGTGTTCATCTCCATCGGGGCCTTGTTCGGCTGTTCTCCTGTGACGGCTTTCATAGAGAGCGGCGCAGGCATTGCGGAAGGCGGACGTACAGGCATGACCGCGATGGTCACAGGCTTATGCTTCTTTGCCTCCGTCTTCTTCGCCCCCCTTTTTGCATCGCTCCCACCTTGGGCAACCGGCTGCACACTGATCATGGTAAGATGCCTGAGCATTATCGTGTTTGCGACTCTTCCTTTGTCATGCTAACACCTAAGTGCAACAGGTGGGCTGCATGATGATCAGGCAGATCACCGAAGTCAACTGGCGGTACATTGGCGACGTCCTTCCTTCTTTTGTCGTCATGGCCTTTATTCCTTTCAGCTACAGCGTTGCATACGGTCTGATTGCGTAAGTATCTCTCCGTCTCCACGGCGAGTAATGCGCGGACTGACGATTATTGTTCTGCTTTCTGCTCGACACATCAGCGGCATATTCGTGTACACCGTCTTGAACGGGCTGGTGGGAATTGTCGTATGCCTCAGTAGAGGTAGATTCGAGCCGCGTGAATATGACCTCAAGGAATACTGGACCTGGAAAGGCACCGGTCGCCCACCGTGGTTCGTGCGAGCTATCAAGTCTCATCGAAACCGCTCAAAGCAAGCTGGCAACGCGGAAGCCTCCGCAGACACACAGGGCAGCTGCGATGACACGATTCTCATAGCGCGCGCCAAGACCATTTCCAACGACTTCTCCAGTGCAACTGGTTGAGCAGCGACTGATAAGAGATGGCCGTTTTCTTGCGACTACGAAGACTCGTGATGTCAAGCTGACAGGTACGAAGAAAAGCTGGCACTGTAATTAGCCTGCCAAATAGATATAATGGTGCCGCTGTGGCTCTCATCTTCTTTTTCCCTTTGCTTCTTATCAAACGTTCCATTGGGACTGAACATCATCTGCTCTGTTTGATTTAATCGCCGGCGAGTATTGATGCCGACAAACAAGATGCATCATGAGGATATCATATCATGAATCGAGAATTTTCCGTGCGTGCGGGTTTATGTCTGAGAGGCGCCACATTTACTTCATCTCGACGTCACCATCATTTTGGCGCTTTGCATCTTCGGTCAGCCGTTGCCGCCCTTCCATGTCCTGCAACTGCTTCAGACCATCCTCTATCCACTTGTCTACGGCGGCGTCACCTCCTTGCTTGAGCTTGGCCTCGACCACACCCTGCAGCACCTCTCCAGCCAAGCCAACAAAGTTGTGTCTCCGCAGTGCATTCTCGAAGTGCCAGTCGCGGCGCTTCTTCTCCTCCCGCTCCCTCAGATCCTCGTCGCCGAAATCACGCGCCCTAATTCGCAGATCCCGGCACATGGCGAGCAGATTGAACCTTATTTCAGCCGCGTTGTACCTGGACACGCGCCTCTTAATGACGCGGATGACCTGGGCCGGGAAATGCTTGTCGTCGCACGGGCCATGCGCGATAGGCGCGGGCTGCAGGCCGTCGAGCTCGTACAAAGTGCCATTAACGGCTGTGTACGCAATAAAGTGGAAGGCATCCTCGGCGGCCGCGTCGTCGTCCTTTTGCGTCTCATCCGCAAAAGGGCTGCTCTTCGCGAAGCTATTGTGCACCTCCCTGATGAGGTCCGAGTTGCTCAGGGCCTCGCCGCGAAACTCGGGCGGCAGCGGAATGGTGAAGTCGCGAAAATTAAGCATGGCGTCCCCGATGTCCTGCATGTCGTCGCCCCTGTTCATCACCACGCTGAGCAGCGCTTGTGTGGCGCACGCATTCTGGATCGTCTGCGTCGCGAAAAAAATTCGCTCCGACGCGGCGTGGTCAAAGACGCCGTCGATGGGCCCGTCTGGCCGGACGTAGGGCTCATCGGTGGGGTATTTGAAGAGGAAAATGACGCCGTAGACAGGTTGGAGCGCCGTGAGCTCCGAGGCCTCTAGCTCAAAGAGCTCTTCGAACTGAACGCCTCTGACGCCGAGCTCCTCGACAAGTGATGTGAAAACGCCCTGTTGATTGGGGAAACCCGGGAACGCGCGTGGAACATCATGTCAGCTCCAAAAAAAGGTCCGTACAACCGAACTGTCTCATCACTTTCGTGGTATGCCCGGAGAGCGGGAGAGTGATAAAGAGAGACGGGGAGAACTATACCGCATCAGACTCGACTGTGATGACGGAGGTGGTGCGCAGAGCACAGCTAGTCAGCAAGCAGATACACGATACAGCAGCATCTGGCCAAGCTTTGAGGGCGGGAAAGGAACGGCGCATGCGTACTTGTGTTCCAGCCGTCGCTCATGGTCGCGGGCTCTGTAGATATGAGCCTCACAGGGCTCGAGCCAAGTAAAGAAATGGGAGGTATTGGCCTTACCTCAATGATACGTTCGTGGCAACGAGAAGAACTTGGATGTATGTCAAAAGACGCTCAGCCGAAGATGGACGACCGAGCATGGAGAAATATGGAGAAGGCTGGGCCTAGCCAGGCAGGTGCCTACTTAGTACTTACCTGCGCCCGTCCTCCAAAACTGCACATAGATTCGCCCCGTCTATGCGATAAGATAAAGACAATAAACGCGAAAAGCAGGCAGACAGCCTGCCTGCCTCTTCTCTCCCTTGGACGAGGGACCAAATCGTCTGCATTGCCCATACACAACGAGACCGAGCTTTGGCGCATAGCTTCACAAAACAATGATTTATAGACATCTCGCGTGCCGCGGTGCCCTACAATTGGTGTATATTGAGCTGCGGCAAGCGAATCGTGCGTCAGGATGTGGGCTCACTGGAGGTCGCGCACCTTCACCTTTTTCCAAGCCTGATACGAACTTGTCTGGCCAGGATCTGCGTTTAGATCACGAACGTCAGAGTGGCATGCACACATGACTGACAAATGATTCAACTCGGAATCAGAGGAAAGACGGACGGTCAATACAGCTCAATCCTGCCTCACTTTTCGCAAAGTCCTCGACTTAGCCAAGTATATCAGCTCCAATGGGTCCCGGTTCGTCCCGCAAATTCGCCGTGTACCGAGTAGGTAGTGAGTAGTTTTGCCTCCTGAATCTTGGTCCAAATCATCTGGGCCTATCGATATGCCTTGGTTATAGGATTTAAATCTGGCTATCTGGTCGCCCGATCGCCGCTTTCGCTCTAGGTGTTGTTATTGCTTGCTCTCGATGCCATGCTCCTAGCGATATCGAGTCGCTTCTCCGGGCTGCTTTCTACGGAATCTGATAATTTGACGCTAGTACAAAGAACGGATGAATTCCTTCTATGATGCAAATGAACTGCTTCCAACACCTTGACCAGGAGTATCATGATGATTTCGCTCGTGCGATTGACCTTCGGATGACCTTCCCTCACTTCTCTGCTCATCTGCGGCCGCGTGTGCAGAATTGCCTTGTAAATTGCCTGGGTCCTGAGCGCTGCTGTCGGTATCCGCTTCGTCCGTTGTGGCTTCTCCTGCTGCTGTTGCTGGCTCAGCTTGTGTCGCCGCCAAAGCTGTGAGTTCTCGTTGTCTCGTCTCCTCAGCCTCCGTTTCCGCTGCTAAATTGGCAATGTGCCGTTCTGCAACGCCCGGGGCGATGCTGGCGAGAAACAAGAGTCCAGCTCGTTCCAATCTTCGTAATTGTTCGCTGAGCCAGCTTTGGCGATCACGCTCAGCCATGAGCCTTGCGGCCATTCGCGCGGGATCGATTTCTGCGTCTTGTGCCAGGGGTCGTTGCTCTTCCGGAACTCTATTGCCGGCTAGCGGGTGCTGCTGTCTGCGCACGTGCCGGTCCGGCGTAGGAAGAACGTTCTCCAGATGCCGGCCCACCGGACGCCATGCATGTTCAACGACTCCGTTCAGAATACCCGTGCTGAGTAAGAACACGACGGTAGCTAGACAGAAGGCCAACAACCATCTTGACCAGCTCGCGTCTTGGGATGTGAAAAGCCATATAAAAACTGCCAGGCGGACCACTAACCATATATGAGGCCATACCTGCAAGAAAAGCGGCGGTATACCAGCTGCCGGGGGATTGGCGGGATGCAAAAAGGCTGGTTGAGGAGCAGCTGGGACAGGCGGCTGGTTGGCGTTTTGCTCCCGATTGCCAGCACCTACTTGCTGTTGTGACTGTTGTGACTGTTGTAGCTGTTGATAACGTTGTGAGGGTAGTTGGCGATGCTGCGGCTGTTGAGGCTGAGATGGGTGAGCGATGTGAGCCGTTTGAGGCTGACCGACAGCAGCAAAAGCTAGGCTGGGGTAACTAGCCGCTGTCTGAAGATGAGGCATGCTATTTTGGGATCTTGGTCTCGGAGTATAATAAGTCTCAGACGTCGTGTGGTTGACCAGTAGGGCACGTGGTCCTTCGGGAGAGGATAGAATGTAAACTTCCGTGCCAGGTCTTGACGCAGGATTCATTGTAGACAGAGGGGCATAGCCAAGTCCGTAGTTATATCGGGCATTTAGGTCTGGAGTAGCACGACCATTAGTCGGCATTTGTGTTCCTGAATGAAACATCGGCGTGGTGACCCCTGGCGTGCTCAAAGTTCGCCCAGGCATAGTCGCACCAGAAATGCTTCTCTGCATTGCAGTTGTCATGGCGATGGTGGCCTCGGAGGCATCTACCTGGCGCAATATGTTATGAACATCCGTAGGGGAAATTGTATTTCCTTGGCCGGTTGTCGAAGACGATCTGCTGAGGCTTTCAGTCTCCCGGTACAGCGGATGACTCGCAGTTCGATTGGATTGACCATTGCTATGGTCTCCGGGGTGCCCTCCTCCTTGAGTCCGGGAGCCGAGCGCATCTCCGATCCCCCGCATCCCCATCTGAGCCCTACCCCGTTGGTTCTGCTGAACCAAAGCCCTCGCCAGCGCATCACGCTGTATTTGTTGAACGAGACCGACTACATCTTGCTGTCGCTGTTCCGGCGGCCCAGTACCGACGGAACCTGAGAGTTGATCTGGATGAGGATGCGGCGGTCGACCAAGGGAGCCTCTGGTGCTTACTACGTGTGTTATCACCCTGCCATGGAATGAACCAGATGGATGGCCAAAAGGTTGTTGAGTAGCGCTCTGCGCATGCGCAGGAGGGTCGGAGGCGTGACTCGAGGTGGCAGCGCTGGGTTCTGGATGAGCGGCGGACGCGGGATTCGAGGGATGGTTATCATCGAGCCCTCTGACAACAAGGTGGAACGCATGTCTCTCAGGCGTTGCGAGCTGGCAGGGCAATAGTCAAAGTTAGTGCTATGCGTGACGCAGCCTTGAACACAAGCTAGTGCCTACCGCATCAGCTCCAAGAATATCCAGCAGGCTGTCCGTGTCGCACGATAAAGCACGGCCACGATGGATCAGCATCTGATTCTCATCGGCGGGCCTGAGCGGAAGCATCTGACGGATCTTTTCTTTAAGCTGCTTGATCGTCGTCGCAGCAGGCAAATCGGAGAACAGAAGCGGTTGCGTGACTCCGGGAGATGGCGAAACAATCCGGAGGTTGACAGTCAGTTCACCAGGAAGTCTATTGGTGGGAGTAGCCTCTGATATTGGCAAGCTCGACATCCTGGAAACCCCCTGGATCGATCTACAAGCTTATAGATCGATGTTCAGGAAGAGATTCAACGAATTCTGGATCCGGATACCGAAATTTGACCGAGGCCGAAGGGGATGGCTGTATCAAGGACTGTGGCAGCCTAGGCCGTGTAGATGGTCATCTCCAGCTGTAAGACCAATATAACGAGCCTCAGGGCGGAACTCTCGCGCGCGACGACGTTCGAAATTGCAGAGAAATCTGTACGGTCGCTTGCCTGAAGCGAGGCTCCGCACGACACTGTCAGGTCGAGCAGAAGGCGAGGCGAGCTGACGAGTCGACGACAAAAGAAACACGCAAAAGTGATCTATGTACACAATCGTTCCACGTTGGCTTTCTCAGGTGGGTGCGTGCGTACCCGCAGCTCTGCGCATCTGGCTGATCCTGGCCCGCTCCACCAACTCAACCGCCGAATGTGGAGCCCCGGACCTTCTCATTGGCGACGGGCAGGGACGCGCCGACTCAGACCTAGCGCCAACGTTCTTGCTGGTCATCAACTGTCAATTGTCTGGAGGAGCTCTCGCGACGGACTGTTGCGTCCGTCGCTTCTGTACGGCAGGCATACTTGCCATCGGGCCACCGCAGATTGGTCTACACGATGGCGGCGGCATTTGGACTTCGCTCCAGCCAGCTCCTGCGCCGACCTTTGAAAACGGCGCTGCACTCGCCAGGCTGCAATTGCGCGGGCCAGCATGCTTCGAGCCACACGACATATTCCCAAGGTCCCTCGCAGACGGCGTCGTCCTGGCGCAACTTCTCTTCAAGCTCCGGCAGGGGACCGAGATTCTCTCAGCGGCTAGGAGCGGCCCTTCGTGATAGCAAAATTACATGGTATCACATTCCGGTCGGCGTCGGCATAGGGTTTCTTGGCCTCGTACAATTCTACAAAGTCACCGCAAGAGAAGAGAAGAAGCGGCGCCAGGATCAGGATGATTCCGGCGTGGATCAACCCAAGAGACGCCCCAAGATACGACCCGAAGGGCCATGGTACGACCAAACACCCCTCATTTTTCCCTGCTTGACTCACTGACTTATGCCCCTTATTAATCGCACTGCAGGCAGGTGCAAGTGATGTCAACTCTACCGCTCAAGGCCATCTCGAGGCTGTGGGGAAAGTTTAACGAGTTAACGATACCATATTACTTGCGAATTCCGGGTTTCAAACTGTATTCATTCATATTCGGAGTCAAGTCCGTGCCTCAATACCACGGATTGGAAAACCTTAGCTGACCTCTGTGCGCAGCCTGGATGAAGTTGCCGAACCAGACCTCCACGTATATCCAAATCTAGCATCCTTCTTTTATCGAACTCTCAAGTCAGGCGTCCGGCCTCTAGATCCCGACACGCAGGCACTAGTTTCCCCGTCTGACGGCAAGGTTCTTCAATATGGGCAAATTCAGGGTGGAGACATTGAACAAGTCAAAGGCATGACGTACAGCATCGATGCGCTTTTGGGCAAGAACACGCCAGTTGCCAGTATATTCTCCAGTTCCAGCTCAACGTCAGATGAAAGTAGAGGAGATCTGCTTCAATCCGGCGATGAACCTGTAAAGCAGGATGAAGAGTTTGCCAAAGTCAACGGCATTACGTATACCCTTCCTGACCTTCTTTCCGGCCAAACACATGATGCGAAGCCTCAGCCAATGGCCGACGCATCGACCGAAGTGTCGCAAGGTGCCGTCTCGGAAGTGCGAGCCGAGCTGGCACTGGGGGAGAAACCATGGTATGACATCCTGTCCGGAGACAAGAATACTTCGCTCTATTATGCCGTCATTTATCTGGCTCCCGGCGACTATCATCGATTTCATTCGCCTACCAACTGGGTGGTGGAGCGGAGGCGTCACTTCGCTGGCGAGCTCTATAGCGTCTCACCGTATCTTCAGCGAACCCTCCCTGGCCTCTTCACGTTGAACGAACGTGTCGTGCTACTCGGTCGCTGGCGGTATGGCTTTTTCAGCTATGTGCCTGTTGGTGCCACCAACGTTGGCTCCATCAAGATCAATTTTGATCGGGAGCTTCGAACAAACAGCTTGCTGACCGACACGGCGGCAGATCGCGCCGCCGAGGAGGCCGCCCAACGCGGCGAGCCGTACCTTGGGTTTGCTGAAGCGACTTATGAAAGCGCAAGCCCCGTGCTTCGTGGACATGCGCTCCGCCGAGGCGACGAGATGGGGGGGTTCCAGCTCGGCAGCACGATCGTATTAGTGTTCGAGGCTCCGGCAGAAAAGAGGGAGGAGGGAAAGCCAGTAGCCGGATGGCAGTGGGCCATAGAAAAGGGACAGAAGATAAAGATGGGCCAAGCGCTGGGACGGGTCGTTGAGGATTGAATGATGATCTGTGGCTATGTCAGAACGCAAACGCACCCGTCCACCACGACAGCCCTGCCTGCCTTTGAACATTTGGCGCGATAACCTTGACTCGTCTCGCTAGCGTCCGGAAAGCGGCACAACATTTGTGCACATTTGTCTCGGTCAAGTCTCACTTCACCTTTTGAGGCCTCGATACTCACAGAGCAATTCTGTCCATTACAAGTCACTGCTGGTGGCTGGCCGCATACTGGGGGTGAGCATTTGGCTCAAATCCAGATCTGCCTCTGACTCGACTACCTGGGGGCGTGGAGTGATGTTACCATATATCCATTTGGTCCAGATCCAAAGCTCTGTGAATTATATATAATACAATGGCGCGCAATGTGCTTTCCTGCGCCCGATACTCGTGAAATTTTAGAATGGTGTAGACGTCGTCAGTCTGCCTGCAAGTCCCTCCAAATGAACGCCAATCTGTGAAAATCCATCTCGGTGCGGCTGAGCCGAAGCTCGCAAGCCCAAAATCAGAGTTCGCAAAGGGGAAAAATAGACGATATGAAATAGAAAACGCGAAGCACTGCTCTAGCAGGTCCCATGAACCAATTTAGGTACTAGGATCATTGCGTATGTTTCGCGTCGCGTTCTTGTGAGACTCTGGGGCGGAAAACCATGCAGCAGGATTTGATGCCAATCCGAAGACGATAGGTAGGTATGCTCATGATATTTGCTTTACCAGGTTTCAGCAATGTACTGACCAGCTTCCTTCTTCAACTGCCAAAAATTTCTGGCCTCGTCGCGCTCCAGGTTGCCCTTGGCCATGGCTACGTCAACCAATGCGTCCTCGACGCCCTCGCCCATGCCCTTTGAGCTGCCGCAGACGAATATGCGGCCGTCGACGGAGTTGACAATGTACCACACCAGGTCGGCTTGGTTGAGCACTTCCTCCTGCACGTACCGGCCTTCCCCGCGTCGACTCTGCACGACACGTTTCACCTCGTCTTCGTGCACGCCCCATTCCCCGCTGTAGATTTCGTCGACGAGCGAGTCGCGGATGCCCTGCAGGACCCAGACCTTGTTTGCGCAGTTTGCCTGCTTGAGGCGCCGCTGGACGAAGCCGCGGAAGGGAGCGATACCCACGCCCGCGCCAATCAGCAGCATCGGGCCATCCGAGTTGAATTGCTTGGCGAGCGGGTTCGCCATGAGGCCCTTGAACATGGGGATGCAGAACGTAGGCGTCTTTTCGCCTGCCCCCTGGGCTTTGATGAATCGACGAGCCTGCCTTTCGAAGAAGCCCGAGCCGACGCCCGTGCGACATCCCTTCTTCCAGTCATTTGTCTCGTGGACTGTCACAGCGATCTCTATGAGACGATGCTGCTTCTGGTCTCGGATGTGGAACGACTCGTGGGGATCGTTTGAGAGGGAGTAGAAACGAGGCATGAGCGTTTGAAGGCAGGACAGGAGCTCGTCCATGGGCGGACGAGAGCTTGGGAACGCGTTAAGCAGCTGGGATACGGTAATGTGTGGCCCCGTGCGAATGTCGCAGAAGGTACCCTGGCCTTCCGATGAACAGAGAAAGGTGAGTATCTTCCGCTCGTTATCCTCCTCGGCGTACTCGGCCATGAGTCTGAGAAGCGGTTTGGTCGGAGGATATGACTGAAGATCCACACACCAGGTAAGGAGGTCGCGTCGAGTCGTCACCAACTCTCTTGGCTTGTCGTCTCCCCAGACGGTGGGCCAGCGGCCTTTGGTGGTGGACAACAGCATGGGCTTATCGCGGAGGAAGCGAGGCACCATGAGGGTGTCCAGGACGTCTTCAACGACCAGATCACAATTGGGCGCCATAACGCCGATTGCGCCCCCGACTTTGAAGTCGGTTCCGTCCTCGTCTGGGTAGTCGGTGATGTCCAGATCGAAATGGTACGTCCTTTTTTCCGCGCCATCCTTCGTCAGTTCCCTGGCAGAATGGATCTTTGCTGGGTAGACGTGGTAAGGGGGGTGCGGCTGGACGAATCTAGGAGGAAGGGTTGTCGTGTCGACGGCGCTGGCATTCTGCTCCGACAAGACATGGTCCGGAACTCGATGTGAGGAAGTGTTAGTGGCGGAGTCACGCTCTGAGTCCAGAGAAACCCCAGAATCCGTCGGAGACGGTACGCTCCTCGGTCTCGGGATGGCTGCGAATGTGACAGTCTTCTCTGGTAAATCGACAATGTTGGTCAAGACGGTGGGAATGTCACCAATCTTGAGCTTCAGTGATCGAAATGCGTCGTTGTCCGGCATGAGGACTGTCTCGTAGCTTTTGCCATCCTCGCGAGAGCCGCCCATCAGACAGCAGCCGCCGCCACAACAGCGTCCGACGAATTCAGCAGTCGTCTCGCCAGTGATGCGCTGTATGTCACGGGCATTCTGAGCGATAAGCCGCGTCGAAGCGCGGCGCTGGCGAGGCTGAGTTTTGGAAGTCGGCTCATCCTGGTCGTCAGATTCCTCCGAGTAGGTTAATGACGGTGCGATTGACGGCGCCTTTGGCTCTGAAGGAATGCAGTCCGACGACGAGGCCACCAGGCTCTGAGCCTCGGCAGCGTTACTCATTGTCAAGGTGGTAGCACCGGTTAATACCGGTGGTGACCGGGGCTCTGGTCCGCCGGACGCGGTGTTGACTGAGAGAGAGCGAGCTGGTCGCGAGGCGCATGTGGCGAAACACTCCAATCAGCAGTCGCTGTCTGCGCTGCCCATGTCGCTAGCGGTATCTCCTTGGGTTGCAATGCTGTTCAAAGTATGTGCATAGATCCAGAGCAGTAGGCGGGAGAGTCTCGATAGACTTTCTGTCGAGATTTCTTCGTGAATCAAAGGGATAGGTATCTTAGGATTGAGAAAAGAGAAAGGAAAAGGCAAATTACGGAACGGACGTGAACTAGGAACGTTGCAAATTGGAAGATGGAAGCCGAGGGTTTTCTTCCCTCCCCCCGGGTATGCAATGGAAGCCGGGGGCGAAAACCAAATGGACGAAAGCGCCCCGGGTAGGGTGGAGTGGTTGTGCTGGGCACATGCTCAGTAGAGCACTTTCAATTAACACTGTGCAGCCTCTTGCCATCATCGGGCCGGCATTGACGAGCGGCCCCGTTCGCCTTAATCAATCAGCTAGATCGTCTATGAATAGGTACCTAGGTACAGTAGGTACTCAGCCTTTCAAGGTTTGATCTTTAGCCGTGGAGTTCCCGACACGATTCCTTCCGATTCCGACACGAGGACACGAGGCCAGAAGGACTGCTGAGGAGGGACGGGGAGGATGAACAACGCGCCTGTTCCTGCTCGTTGAAGTTGTCGTGGAAAAACGAGTGAAACATGGATCCGATCGTGCGCTGTGCATTCCTCGCTTACCCATGCATTCAGGCAGAACGCGCCGAGACGGGCCTCCATTGGACGCAGTGGGCGATTGCTGAGAACTCAAAAATCTCCTGTGCGTGTCCGCCAAGAGTACTGGCTATCCTCTTTCCCCCCCTTACGAGACGCATGGTTTGCCCCCAGCGTAGCATCAGCATCCCTTTTTATCAATCAGCATTGCATGCACCACCACGTTTCAGCTGAGTCAACCACAGCGAGTCAATCTCGGTACGCAAAGCGGATGCCCACTTCTGCAGAGGACTTTATTTCCTCATTTGCAGCAAGAATGTCCAACGAATAGTTGAAAAGCCTTGTCCCACAGATTCGATTGATTGGCGGGATGGAGATGTCTCTTTATCAATCTCGGATTGATAAAATCACGCCTCTTTTTTTTCATTTTTTTTTTTTTCACCCTTGCTGCCGATTTGTCTAGGCTGCGTCCCTTATCGAAGAAACCGAGTAAACGATGCGCCGCTTTTCTTTATCTCCCTCTCTTTGTCCTTGTCATGTGTTTGAACCTCCAAAATTATGCTCTTTGCAAGAATCAAAAGGCTGAGGACTGGCCAGCGGACACCATATTTGGCTACCTTCACAGGCATGTGGTTTGCGGTGCACTCATGCCCAGCAGGGTCCTGCATCGACATAATCAAACTGCAACTTGCGTCTTTTTCAATCACCGTTGGTTGCAAGATGCGGTCACAGTCAAACGAAATGCGATGTCTTTGTTGGTAGAAGAGTCGGGGGGGCTGCGCCGAGTATCGGCCCCAGATGGAGAAAATGTGATGAATCGGTCTGAATATCCCTCTCCACATTCATTCAATCTGGCGGAGACGTCCCAGGAACATTCAGTGCACACCCCCCGATGGCGGCTCGGAATACGGACGACGGCCGACTTCTCACAGTGCCTGCTCACACTATCTGCTTTTCTCCCCAACAACGCCCGATCCATGGGGCCTAGCCTGGCCTCCCAGCGCTTTCTTCACGCAACTTGCAATTGCACTGAGCCACTAGGCCCCACGAATGACTCCTGTCCATGACGCAAGTGTCGAGTCATTAGCGCGCCTCCAACGTCTCCCTAGACACAATACCCAATTTCATGCCAGACGTCGTTGGTCGACACGGGGAGGGGGGAAAGCAACGGTCGTGCCCGTGAAGGTCGTGCCTGTCATTTGCTACCCCAGAATCAAGCACGTTTCCCATTTTCACCTCCCTCGCCTTTTCTCCAATGCACCTTCAATTGGGCGTTATGAACATGTGTGATATCAACTGTCTGAATCCGTCGGTCCGGGAAGTGATGATCGGTCACGCAATAAGCGGTCACCTGAGCACACGGTCAAATATTCCCCTGAACCTGGACTTGGCTACGTGTCCGTTCTCCGATGTGCCGACCGACCTCATCGTAATCTCCCTCGATGGAGGCAGAGGCCAGCACGTCACAATCAGAACTTGAAAGCAACGTGGCCAAACAGACACAGTCAGAGCCGGCGATGCAGCGCCGGCCACGTTATCAGATCATCTTATCAATCGATCAATGTGCTACTGCTAACGGGCACCCCTGTCTTTGTTTGCTCGTTCGAGGCGCAGGTGCCCGTGTCGGCGCCAGGCTCTCCGTCCAGGGCGCGGATGGCTTCCCAAATTGCGTTTCCACTTTTCATCACACGAAAACATGCCACGACCTGCTGATCCTGCCTGCTAATCCTGCCTGACAAGAGCATGCATGCACCAAGCAACATCGCATTATAAGCTCCCAGGTATCTATTAACCCAGGCATTTGCAAAGGTGTAGGCGGCCGCTCGCTGTGCCGTGACAATGTATGAATTCACTGTGACGACAATAAGAATCGAGCCATGGGAGAAGCCCTCGAAATTCAAGAATAATTGGCAATTGTTCTGTCGTTCTGTTCCTTCGTCTGGAACCAAGTTCATCATATAGTTGGCTGAAAGCGTGGTTTTGCCATGGCGTCGATGAAGGAAATCAAGTCTTGAATAACAGCCTTGGGGGCGGCAGATCCAATATCTTGCCAGCAACGCTCCTATGCAACCTAGATCAACACCAGGACAGACGCTGCATGCAGCTATGGTTCTCATTGTTCCGTCCGGTCCCCTCTTCCCAGATCTTTTCCTTCTTTCGAACTCTCCTTTGGCGCAAGGGTCAGCTTAGCATTTTCCGGCAAGTGTTGAGCTCGCAAGTCATGCCAGCTTGAGCTACATTCGTCCATGGAATCTCAGCGTCTCACAAGCCACGCTTTCACGCACGGAGCGCTGATCTGTGTAGCTGCATGTGCGCCAAACCAGCTTCGAGACTTATTTTGGATTGGCCAGACGCCTGCAAGCAAATAGATACATAATGGAGCCCAACCCGTAACGCCTTATCGCCTTGGTCAAAAAAGCCATTGTGATGGACATTGACACACATGTAGGAAACCTGAATGGATGATGCAGAATTCATGGAGCACAAGACCATTAGACGTTCGGTCCGAGATCAGATTTTGACGGTTGAGGAGCTCGACTTTCATCGACTCTTCGGTGCATGGTCCCTCAAGGTGGCTCGATTATGACTTGTAGCGCTGATATTCCCCGGCTACCAAGCAGTGGTCACGCTCGAAAGGTTCTAGAGAAATCAGGCGTCAGCTGACTTTTTCAAAGTGCTTCAGAACTGCATCGTCTAAGAGCTTACCTAGGGTCAACTGGAATTTAGGCTTGATAGCCTCGGCTCGCATCTTCTGGACTTCATTCGCAAAGACCTCGGCAGGGGGTGCAGTGCTGTCAATGCAGTTGGCTTTGATGGAGATGAGAATGCCGCCGCCGACCTTGAGAAACCAGTTGGCGTTCATGGCGACAATTCGAGCCTGGTCGGGCTGAGCAACGTCGGCGAAGATGACGTCGACCATAGGAACAATCATGCGGTAGCGCGCAGGTTGCCGAGCATCCTCGACGATGGGAACAACGTTTGTTCGCTTGGATGCCATATTGATCAGATCACGACCAGAACGGTGAGAAAACTCGACGGCGTAGACGTATCCAGTTGGGCCGACGACGTCAGCAACGTGAGAGACAGAGGTACCGGAGGCACCGCCAAGGTACAGAACTCGTGAGCCAGGGCGCATATAGATATCGTCGGCACCACCCGCAATAGCAGCACAAAGCTTGCTTCGGAAAGGGTTCCACATGCGGTATTCGATCTTGGAGACCGTTGAACTGCCATCGTCGTTTTTGACCACCTCTTCGACAGAGATACGCTTCTCGCCATAGACCGACTCGCCAGGTGTGAGGTTTCGAGTAGCGATGCCATCTTCTTTGCCGCCACGAACAACGAAGACGCCGGGATGGCGATGAGGCTCCTAGAGGCTTCGGTTAGTTCTGTTCGTCTATTGGAACTGACTCAAAAGACATCAAGCACTTACAATGATGACTTTCGCGCCGCCCTTTTGGCCAGGCTTGCCACCTCCGCGACCTCCACCGCGTCCTCCACGAGCACCAGCGCCGCCTCGACCGCCGCCGCGGCCAAACGATCCGCCTCTGGCAGGGCCGCCTCGTCCTCCTGAGATGATGAGGTCAGCATTTGGATCGCTTCGAGCACAAAGTTAACATGCAATTTCAGCACACATACCGCGAGCACCGCCCCGACCGCCCCTATCTCCACCGCCAAATCCTCCTCTGCTGCCTCCACGGCCACCTCCTCGCATGCCGCCGCCGCCGCGGGGAGCGCCGCGACCAAATGCCATCTTTTCTGGCTCAAATTGACTGAAATGAAGCTTGAATGCTACCTCTCAAAATATGGGAGACCCAGGGCGAGTGTGGTTCTTGCTGTCACTTCTTCGCCAGTCGTGCAGCCGATGTGGAATAGGTTGCAGGACGAAAGGCGTAATAGTTATAGAATTTTTTCGTAGCTCTCAACCTGGAAGCTTTTTTTTTTTTTTTTTTTACTCAGTAGGCTCAGGACCCAACTCTATCCTCTTCTCAGTTAGACCCATTTTCCGGATCCTCTTTTGTTCCGACTTTCTTCCGCTGCCTGAGCTAGGCTGGCATGCACGATCACAAGGTGCAGGATCACGTGATATGGGAGTAGTGGCAGTTGCTCCACAAGACGGAAACGGGACACAATATGTGTAGACGTGAAGGCGAAATATTCAACGACGGCCTGCTGTATGAGACAATTTCTGAAAAAAAAAAAAAAAAAAAAATTCTGTTCAAGGGCCTCATGCAATAGTCTGAACGGTTTTGAAATTGATGAGTCACTTTTGATTCTGATTTCGAGAAAGGCTCTGCTGCGACGTCGACTTCATCAAGCAACAACAGTTGCAAGGGGAGGGCAGCGGAACCCTAACGGCTGCCCAATTCGGTAAGCACACCCTGCGGGGCCGGCCAAACCAGCAGTGGGCAAAAGTCTTGAATTTCTCAACGCCAGACTTTGAATCCCTTCACGTCGTCGTATCAACCCAGCACAACCAAGCCGTCGAAATGGTGAGTGCATTCTGCCCGTCCACCTAGAGCACCGAATCAGCCTAAACACACGGATCACCGATGATTATCCTTTCCTGGGATTGGGCGCTACGCGTTCAAACATCATTGTCACCATTGATGACTGACGGCAATCAATGTGCGAAATAGGTTCGATACGCCGCGACCGAGATTCAACCCTCCAAGTCGGCCCGCGCCCGCGGTGCCTATCTGCGAGTGTCCTTCAAGAACACCCGCGAGACTGCTCAGGCCATCAATGGCTGGAAGCTGCAGCGCGCTGTTGCCTTCCTCGAGAACGTCAAGGAGCACAAAGAGGCCGTTCCCATGCGACGTTTTGCCGGCAGCATTGGTCGCTGTGCCCAGGGTACGGACTTTCACAACCCCTCTGCAACTTCATCGTCACGGAAGAGCTTGGTCACGGGAAATTGCTGCAATCCCGTCCGAGTGTAGACGACTCGAGGCATCAGGATTTTCAGACACACTCCTGTGTATGTCGCGGCGAGCGTGCAAGAACTGCGTGGGCTGATAGACGTCTCTTCTTAGGCAAGCAATTCGGTGTGACCAAGGCTCGATGGCCTGTCAAGTCCGCCCAGTTCCTGCTTGATCTGCTCAGGAACGCAGAGTCAAACGCCGACGCCAAGGGCCTCGACACCGGTGCCTTGATTGTCAAGCACATCCAGGTCAACCAGGCCCCCAAGCAGCGGCGCCGGACATACCGTGCCCACGGTCGAGTACGTCTGCTCTCTTTACCCACCTTTCATTCCATCTAGCCATACCCGACTGCTGCGCCACGGAGAGGTCCTCTACTGACCGATTCTTCTAAAGATCAACCCTTACATGTCAAGCCCCTGCCACATCGAGCTCATCTTGACCGAAGGTGACGAGGTCGTTCAAAAGTCCAGCGAGGTTGTCGGTCGTGAAGAGATCCGCCTGAACTCGAGACAGCGTGGTGCCCGCCTCCGCAAAGCCATTACCGCCGCATAAAAGAACAATTTCACACTTTTGTATTTTCCCCCATCTCGGGCATCAAGCGTGGAAGGCCAAGGGCTTTTTGTTTGTTATTCTCTCAAGTTGGCGCAAGGATGACGAAAAAGAAAGAAAACGGAAGAATCAGCCTGGTAGACCATCTTGTCTAGGGGCGGACCGGTTGGCGGTCTATATATAGGTCATGATCGGCTAGCACACCGTCTAAGAGGGAAAGATTCGCCTGCACAGATTTGGCTCATCAATCCGCAGGGATAATGAAGCACACAAATGACAACGTCGAGAATCGCAACACATTGCCTTTACCTCAATACTTGCTTGTATTGCAGCGTATGCCCACGGAAGGAACGTGCTATGAATTGATCATGAGCTCCCAGAAGTCACCAGTGTCATGACAAAAGACTAATAAAAAGCTACGTCAAAAGAACTACAACAAAACGCTGATGTACATACATTACATGTAGTGAGTGTCATGAAAAAAGGGAAAACAAATTTGCCTGGTGTTCACGGCGATGGCCATCAGGTTGACACGTCAACGTCTTCAAATTATGCCGCTGAATCGGCCCTCGCCTGGCCTGAAGCCATCCCGTATGGCATCGTCAATCACACATCTCGGGTATATTTCGTCCCACCCCACGATCATTCTGAGCGCACCCAGCAAATTCTGCTCATCTCTGTGAATAAATGGAATTACTTTTGCCAGCATACTGTCCTGGCAACTCTGCATGCAAAACTTCAATTCTTGAACATTGGCGCTGGGTTGTCCTGGCCTATCCGGCAGGCCGGGTAGCAACGCATACGTGTCAATGAACGGCGCATCGACGGCAACGTAGCCACAAGACTTGAGAGACAGACAATTGAGACCATATTTGGCCTTGTCATTGCGCAATTCTGCCCCACGCGGAATGAACTTGCTAAGAGCCGCGTCCCATGCAGCAAGTTTGGCCGGGTCCACGGTCGGTATCGTTACCAGTTGTTCAGCCAATATCTGCCGTACCCTCCTATGGGAGAAATGGATGATGAGGCCCGACCATGTGAGCAAATTTGGCAGGTCGCCGTAGTCGACCGGCGACGGATCCGAATGAGACGACGAGCTGGCCGCAGCGTACTCATGCAGTGACAGCAGGTCAGGCGCACCACTCGCATCCGCTTGTCCTTCGTTTTGAATTGCTTCATCGTCGTACTCGTCTGTTTCATCTGCCATTGCGGTGTGTGTTAAGCCCTCGGCGAAGGGAAATATCCATGCTGCCAGCAGTGGATCCTGGGGAACGTTCGTGGGGGTTCCCGAGAGTGAGAATGACTCCAAGTCCAGTTTCTCCAAAGAACCGAGGGCAAGTTGCCGAATCACCTGCAGGCATACATGTGGCGAAGACCAACAATTTTTGAGGGATAAATGCTTGACGTGAGGGAGTTGCAACAACTTCGAGGACGCATCCCGAACAGCCGTAGCAGCAGCCATGAGCTCCGCTCGTTTGAAAAAAGGTGCCGGAAGGATGTACGCATTGCGTTGAAACATGCCGGGAGCAAACTCCCCGCCGCAGATCCATTCGAAGTGAACGCTCTCTATGTTGTCGCAGGGGCCGACGAAAGAGCTCAAAAGCTCGTATACTTTGCTGATTGACTCGACAGGTGAAATGTCCCTATATTCGACGTGCCCGGGCGCGGTTGAGGCCACTTGCCTCCAGTCAGCAATGACGCCGAGTGAAAAGTTTTTCAGAGTTGGAATTGCCGTCCAAAAGTCCTGTCGACAAAGAGTAGAAAGCTGGCCGCTCGGAATCTTGGCAACGGCGAAGGTCGTCAGATTGTTGAAACAACCAACCGAGGCATTGTCGATGATGCTCAGGACATAGGATTGGATCATGGCTGCCTGAGCCCATCCCACCTCCAGAAGCAGCTCTTTCTGGGCGCGAGATAGCTGATTTGGGAGGAGTGGGAACTTTTCCAAGGCCTTGCCTTTTCTCGCGAACGAGCCCACATCAGCCGAGTCCTCGAGCGCGGCAGGATATAAATTATCATCAAGATTTATGTTTTCCAAATCCACGCCCTCTGTCTCAAGCATGCGCGCCATGGCTTCTTCAGTTTGCGGACCCAGAAAGCCAGCTTCAATGGCCATCTTTTCAAGGATGTCACGTCGGAATGCCTTAATGTCTGGATAGACTGGTCGTTTTTGGAGAGCACCGTTGAAGTCAGTAACGGTGAGACATGGTTCGGGTGGCGTTTTCAAGGACTTTTTGTTGCGACGCCAGTTCGTGTCGGAAAACACGCGAACCCTAGTGCGAGCCTCGCGGGCCAAATGATCTGGCGAATGGAGAAAGCCCAGGCCCGCGTCACAACACAGTCCGAGACTATGCACCTTTGTCAAGTGAGCAAGCGCTGCTTTCATGCCGGCCATCTCATCGGCAGTCTCCTCGAGTCCGTGGAGGCCGGAATAGCGATGATAATCATCATGCGGCCAGCGATAGATGCCCCAAAAGGTCGGGACGGCCTTTTGGGTGGGCTTGATGGGTGGGTAAGCGAGAGAGTCCTCATCCAGCTCGAGGGACAGGGCGAAGCGTAGCATGTGCGGTCCAAAGGACTTGAAGATATACATGCCATTGGAAAAGAGGTCCGAGGCCGAAGCCGACGCCGGTGACTTGCTGGTGCTTTGGCTTAGACTGGTATAGAGCTCAGATCGAAACGGGACGACGACATTGCGAAAGTACTGCGGCGACACTTTTGCCTCGATCTCGCGGCTCACCAACCGCAGATTCTTGATGTCCGTACGGTCCAAGAATGAGGTGATGAGCTCAAAAACCTCGACCGGTACTTGGGCCATTTGCCGTGCTTTCTAAAGATAAAGACTACTGGGCGCAAAAAGCTGATGCGACTGCAAAGCCGGGTTGGGCTAGGCCTGGCCAAGAAGACAAGAGCATGAAGGAAGACTGACGGACATTATAGTCGATAAGCGGCAGGACAGAAGTGATATTGACACGACGGCGCGTGCTGGACACGCGGGCGTGTGGACTCAATCGGGGCTTTTGGGCAGGAACCACCTCATAACAAATGACTGTCCAAGGTAGGCAGGGCACTGGCTCCGAGGTGCGGTCGTTTGCTTTGCTTGCGGGACATTGACAGACAGTTGCAGCGCCGCCGGAGAGAGGTCGGTGGCAGCGGCGGGACGAGAGCCTCGTTGCTCGGGTCGATGTACGGATAGCTAAGCTGGCTGTGGGCCGCAGGGAAGCTTGGGGGGTGCGCGATAACGCAGGTCTCACCGTAGCGTAGTGCCTATGTAAGCAGGGGGAGGAGGGGAGGGGGCCGGCCAGCAGAGCGAACGCGCTAGAGGCGACCCGGCATTGGCCAGTGAATCTTCATCACCCAAGCCCAGACATGCATGGGCAGAGCTGCATCTGGCCCTTGCCGCCATTCTATTCGCCCAGCAAAGCACGAAATCACATGCGGCCTTCGAGATCATCATTCACGATGGGACGGTGCTTGCATTTGGCATCTGCGTCGACACCAAGCGAAGGGTTCTGATGCATTAGAACATTTGCAGTCACCGACAAAGCAAGGGCAAGGGTGTGGCCACACCCAGCTTACAACTGCCCGATCAACTGATGTAGCAAGTGCCTCTCTGCAGTAGTGTCCTCAAACCGGTGACATGTTTGGAACCCTCTGGGCAACTTGAGTTGGGGGGGGGGGGGGGG